>CAIIXF020000013.1:191007-206007 GCA_903813345.2 Owenia fusiformis
GTTTTTCCCAAATTTTTTGGAAGGATAACCTACCGAAACCTATCACTTGCTTAGCCCTTGTTTTACACCATTCAATTTTCAGGAAATTTGAAATTTGTTGCTTTAGCCATGAGTTCAGTGTAGCATCGCCATTCAAGTCATGAGGAACTGACAAACTCAATACTATAAGCATCAGAAGCATAATACATTTGAGTGCTGTACAGCAATAGTGTACACTCACCTTGTATTATTGCAAAGCTCTTTACAATGATAGCTCTGCCTCCTAGATGACGTGGTTCTAGAGCTGCATGTTCCCTGCTGCTGCCCTCGCCATAGTTCTCATCTCCTTCTACAACCCATGAAAGTCCATTGGCCTGTATCAAAAGAGCAGCATGTTTGAAACTCTTAATTTCACATGTAATGTATGCATTAAAAATATGTTATTTACAATGTCCAAGACAACAAATGCATATGTATCAGGCTCCTGGTGACATTTTGTTACTTTGAAACTGGAAAGGGGTTCACTCTAACCCCCTTGGCTACAGGCTTGTGGTACACCATCATACTCTCCAGTCAGATTATTACTACTTTTCAACTATCAATTTTACTACCTCCAACCAAAACCTGTGAAGTTCATTTGCCTGCAGGAAATACAAAAGGCATGAACATATCTTATATATTTCAACAATTTAAATAGAAGACTATACTAACCCTATGAGTAAATTGTTTGATATGTTGTCAAGATGTCCTCTGTATTTCAACAAACACAGCATAGAAATACTGTATATCATTATGTTTGGATAACTGAAATACAAACAGATATTTTAGTGACATTCTGGTACATTACAAAGGCAACACGATTAAACATCACAGCTTCTAACAAATTATTTTCTAAGAACTATTGGTAATGATTTGTAATACTGATCGGGATCTACTACACTGATGAGCTTACATTATCAGCCACTAGTCATGCCCCATTACCCTCATTTACAATACATTAATAACTGTAAACTAAGGAAACATGTACTGATCATTAAGTCACAGCACTTCTTGTGATTTGTCTTTGACCTATGACTACTGACCTATACCGGCGATTACTAGAGTGCTGCTAACTCGATAAAAGGCTGGCGCTGGCTAGAATTGTCTATGGTTCTAGCCATGATAAAGATACCAGTTCTTCAACTCGACAATGGGAAGAACTGCTCTACCATAGTGACTAATATGTCATGATATGACATCTAAAGAGTCAATAAAAGATATACATATACTGATCATTAAGTAAATACCTTGATTAGAATACCCACAATTATCTTCCAGATCTTTGCCAGACCATTTCTCAAATGGTGTCAGTAGTTGTAGACGCTTACTTTCAGGGGATACGTCCACTTGGAGACTAGAGCCCTCTGCTGGTGGTTCCTGGTATGTGTCCTGACCTGGAAGGTTGTCACCATATGGTGCGCCTAGCATAAACTTGGAACCTAAATAAATATGTTCATCACCATATGGTGTGTCTTCTAGCATAAACTTTGAACCTAGATAAATATTAGGTAGTAAGCTAGCACCCAAAAATGTATTAGTTTGTGAACAAATTGAAATTCTTATGTATTTTTATGTGATACTTCAGAAAATTTTTGTCTGACGCGCCATATCCGGGGCGAACATTGTCAAATTGGGGTTTTCGACCCTAAAATGGAAAACTACAGGGGGTACTTTATCATCATTGAATAAATCATTCAGTTGGTCTTCAATCATCATGATAATTATGCTGAGAATTGATGAGATCGTTTTGAGGTAAATATAGTCTAATTGATTTCACATCAACAACTGAATACTTCAGTAGTATGTTTCAAGATTGTGGAAACCACAATTTTTGTTCAAAATATCCTTAATTTTGGCAAAACCTGAACATGTACATCATGTAGAATATGGATTTTTTCACGAATTCGGATCAATAGATATCAGAACATTTTAGCACACTCAAAATAACCAGTACAGATCAAACATTTAAATTTTCCAAACTTTAATACTGATAGAAGTAAAGGTCCCAGCCTCGTTTTGGTTTTCAAAATCTTGTAGAATCTGCGATTTGGGGGATGCATTGAATGATACGTTTAGAAGCTTATATTTCTTTTAAAATATTCAAATTGATTTGAATAATCATCTTCAATTTCCTCCCGATAATCGATCCATTATAGATAAATTAATCGAAACAAGCATTCAAGTGTTTTAGGATACAAAAACAAAACAGAACAGATGTATGATAATTAGAGGTTATGTCACTATCGTTGCATATATGCCCGAGAGTTTCAGTGATAAACATGTTGGCCCGACCTTGGGAGGGACATTGATCACTGAGAACCGAGGGCATATGTGCAACTATAGTGACATAAACGATTTATAACATACCTATGATGATCTAGTCTGATCAGAAAGTACTGTTTTCTTATCTAATTGTCTAGCTATGGTTCGGAAATGATGATTTATCCCCATGTTTGTATCTTACGAGTCAATTTGACCTGGGCCTAATGTATGACGTAGTTCCAGCGCTTGACCAATGAGAAAGTTAGCAGGCGCGGGCTTTTCAAAAGTTATATTGACCCGCTGTCTTGTGAACACTCTACACTATACCTCATCATAGATATGTTATAATGATAATTATTGACCTATGATAAACATACCATTATGGGCAGTGAGTTCATCTATGAGTGGGCTGGTGATGTCACAAATGTATGAGTGGCAAATTTGGCATCATTGCGACAAGTTAAGTTCCTGTTATATCACCCTTCTTGACATCACGTTTGTCAAGCACCATACCAACTGCCTCTCCAAGAACAACTGCCTACAATAAAGAAACAAACATATGGGCCATCATTGTAAATTCAAAGCCACATCTGATTCATAGTATTTCAGCTAATCTAAATCTAAATTCCTAAGTTTATCAACATGGAAAAAGATGATTATGACATATCACACAAACATAGCTGCAACAAATGACTTGTGTTTGCTTAAAAAGGTTAAGACGCTTGATCATTATGTTCAAGAGATGTTTGTTAAACTGATTCAATAATTTTGTAAAATGAGTTATTATTGTCCATACACGGTCTGCTCTGTCTTAAGAAACAAGCCATATGCATATGAACAGCTCAAAGTATTGCTTTGATTTTTCCAGACATACATGTACCTGTCCATCTCTTTCAATGATAGCTCTGATCTGTTCTGAGCCAGGTGTGATTGTGAATGCAGCCTTGGCCTTGACACCTTTATCCAAACACTGCTTGGCTATAGCTGCAGATCTGCTCATTTCTTCATAACTGCTGTTGGTACAACTTCCAATCAGACCTAAACATTAAAATCAATAGAGTTAGCATTACAGAATTCAAATTTTTATATGTACTCAAAAGATTGTATGAAATTTTCAAAATGAAATTACTTTATTATTTACAGGTTGAGCCAAAAAATGTAACCCTAACGAATCTTAATAACTCAGTCATCCAGTATGGGCATTGAGTCATATTTGGCACAACTGACCCTTGTTCAATGTACTTTCATTCTTTTAAGTTTCATTTTTCTACTCAAAAGGTTATGATTTTATGGCCATTTTACAAAACATGCTCCAAATGCCAAAACATACCAAAACCACACAATATGAATCGCCAAAATTTTACCTTTGGGGCTATTTCAAATATAATGTGTACATTAAAAACTCTTAGAAGCATCAGAGAGTTGAAACAAGATATTAGAAGGGAAATGAGAGCCTTTACACAAGATATTTGTGAGCGTGTAGTCAGAAAACTTCACCCGATGTGTTAAATTTGATTCAAAACACAAGACTGTCATTTTGAGGATGTTTTTTAAAATGGCTATAAAATCATGACCACTTTGAGTGGACCCATGAAACTTAGTAAAATGAAAAACATTGAACAAGGGTAACTTTTGCCAAATATGATTTTAACCCCATACTGGATAAGGAAGTTATAAAGATTCGTTTGGGTTACATTTTTTGGCTCGCCCTGTACTTGGGTGGTTCTGTCAGATTTCAATGTTATTTCGCAATCTTATTGTATCTTAAGACAGAATTAATTCAATATTCAGGAAGTTCATATAAACTTCCTACATAGATACCATGTGGGGTAACTCTCAAAATATTTCTACACAAGCTGTAACATTGAAATGAAGTTGCTACATACCAACTTTGATGTCCAAAGGCCAGTCATTCTTCTTGGTTCTGTCTCCAAGCTTCTGTATGGGATGTGGAAAGTCAGAAGTGAATGGACCATTGACACGGGGCTCAAACTGGAATACAGAAAATAGCAATTCGAAATTTGAATTGTTCCATTATTTATAATATGGCAACTGGCACAGATGCTTTATTTTTTCAACCATACTATTAAAAGTTATGAAATTAAAACTGATATTACAACACAAACAGATAATAATTAAATAAAAACACAGAATTAAACTCCGTGCCAAGAACTGATGGCCAAGAACTGATGAAAAGTCAGTCCACCCCAGTAGGGATTGAACCTACTATCCCAGATACATAAGTACCTACGACTACACAATACTTCAGGCTTTGGCATTCTATCCATGAATTAATCTATAACAGATGTGCTCACTTTATTATGCCTAACTCACTCAGATTTATCTCAATAAGCTGATCATATTAACATCATTTATCTGCAGCAAGGAGATCTTGCCTCACATCATCAGCAGTCTCACCTATACCTGCAGCCAATACACATTCAATTTAACTAAAATTATTTTATGTCTATGTTAATATTACATCCTTCTCACAGGACAGATTGCTATAAAGTAATAATATAAAAAGGATTGGACAGAAGGGTTATGCCTATGGTAAGCCTCTCCAAGTGAATAGCAATGCTTTAAATGCCCCATATAAACTTATATCATAGTCTTATCATGAAAAAGTAATATTTGAATGATTAAACTATATGTCAAACTTTGCATGGTGCCTTTAACCATGTCTTACTCCAAAGATTAGAGAACAATGGACATGATTAACTTTTGAAAGACTATCTTGAAACTAGACAACAGCAACGCCAAAGCATAGCAAATCCCATTGAACAGTCATGGCTGGCATACTAACAAACAAAGAATATAGCAAAAATAATGGCGACCTTCTACCAAAAGTGTCATTAGACAGTGTGCCATGCTTATAGTATTCACATACCAAATATGAACAAAATCGCTCCACTACTTTTCGAGTTATAGTAAAATATGTTAAAATGGCGGCCATTTTTCAAAATGGCCGCCTTCTACCAAAAGTGGCATTAGACAGTGTGCCATGCTTATTGTATTCACATACCAAATATGAACAAAATTGCTCCACTACTTTTCCAGTTATAGTAAAATACGTTAAAATGGCAGCCATTTTTCAAAATGGCCACCTTCTACCAAAAGTGTCATTAGACAGTGTGCCATGCTTATAGTATTCACATACCAAATATGAACAAAATCACTCGACTACTTTTCGAGTTACAGCAAAAATCATAAAATAACGAGTAAAGGCCCCCTTTTACAAGATGGCTGCCATGTGCTTCTTTAATATTTACATTTCTAGCTTTATTAATGTCCTTTATAACTTTTTACATATAAAACATATTGCTATTACAGTTTTACATATTGCACCTAAATAACTGTAAAATCGGCATTAAAATGGCCATCATTTTTAAATGAGCGGCCATTTTCAAATGAGCGGCCATTTTGAAAATCGGCTTTCGAGCAGAACTTTTAAAACCATAGGGTATATGTGTACAAAATATGAACAAAATCGGGTCAACTGTATTTGAGTTATTGCCTGGACGGACATATGTACGTACGTACGTATGGACGGATGGACGGACGGACAGGCAGACGGATGGAGGTGTTCCCTATATCCCTCCGAACTTTGTTCGATGGGATAGTAAATGTATATTGACAGTATACATTATACATTTTTCACCATGTTTGGTCAGTCATCGGTGAGGGTATAACAAATACATGTATACCTGATCTGTTGGTGGCATCAAAATATGCTTTCATACAGTGGTTGTACGGAAACAAAGATGTTGCAGCACCTATTTCAGCTCCCATGTTCCATATTGTATCCATACCTAAACAGTAATAAACACATGTATAAAGGTTGATTGCCCGGAAATATTTACACAATTGAACATGTTGAACAACTAATATACATACTTTTTGTGGCTTGGTTGAATGGCTATGAATCCCAAGTTCCGATGTGTCTCATCAAGAAGACAATAGAGTGACAGAGATTATGTCAAGCCGAGTTTATAATTTTTGTGCGAATTTTCTTCTTGGATCGAACAATTTCATTTTAATTTGATTAACTTATATTACGATAGGTGGCAAAAGGTCTCAAGGTAGGTCAAGTGACACAAAACAACAGATCATATGACTGCTCAGCTTCAATTTTGCTCTTGCAGTCGAAACTGAAACTTCTTTCATCGATATCTAGGTAATTTTTTCAGCCTCCAGTATTTTGACAAAAGTAAGTTCAGGTCGTAGCCATTCTTCGAGGCACATTTGAGGCACCAACGATTTTTTGAGTTTTTCTAAGGAATCATTCCCGATTTCCAGCTATTGCACCTTTAATTGATTAGTTATGTTTTTGGTATTATAGAATAAAGGGACTTATTTTCCAAACACTGGCTATGATACTGAACAGTATAAAATATAATTATTCATACTCATGTACATGTATGATCAAAATCTTTTAATGCATTTTTATTTTTTTCTACTGAAAATGCAATTTTAAAGTGCGCAAATATAAATCACTTGAAACAAGAATATGCACATATAGTAAAACAAGTGGAAGATATTTGAAAATACTTGAAGTGGTTTACCTTTACAAGATATGGAGTGCAAGCCTGGGCCAAAGTATTCTATAATGGCTCCTGTGCCTCCTTTAACTGTGAGGATTGCCTGTCACCTTAAGGATACCATCCTTTGGTGAGGTCCACTCACTCAACTCTCCTGTCAGCTTAACTCCAATCATCTACAGTCAAAACATAAACATGTACCGTATTCTCCCTAATGAGTCCACAGCCATTTTCAGGGAGGGGGTCAAAAATGAAACAAGAACACAAATGTGTACAATATGTCCCCACCAATGGGTGATCCCGTCAAATGGTTATCCCGAAAATGAGTAGACAAGACTTTACCATTACAATTTTGGGACGGAAAATGCAAATGACCACTTTAAAATTTACCCAGAATGCCAAAAAATTAGTCAGCTCTAGATTTTCATACTAGAAACCATCCCTGAAAATTTGAAATTGATCAGTCAAACAGTAAACCAGAAAACGCGTAAACAAGACTTTACAGACAAGATTTTAGGACAGAAAAATCCAAAATGGCTGCCTTGACATTTGCCCAGAATGCCTAACAAGAACACAAATGTGTACAAAATGTCCCCACCCAATGGTTATCCTAAAAATGAGAAGACAAGACTTTACCGACACAACTTGAGGACAGAATATCCAAAATGGCCACCTTTAAATTTACCTAGAATGCCCAAAAATTAGTCAGTTCTAGATTTTCATACCAAGAACCACCCCTGAAAATTTGAAATTGATCCCTCACACAGTTAACCAGAAAACATGTAAACAAGACTTTACAAACAAGATTTTAGGACGGAAAATCCAAAATGGCTGCCTTGACATTTATCCAGAATGCCAAAAAACTAATATCTTCTAGATTTTCATACTCAGAATCATCCCTGAAAACTTGAAATTGATCTACCAAACGGTTCACCTGGAAATGCGCAGACAAAACTTAACAGACAAGATTTTAGGACAGAAAATCCAAAATGGCTGCCTTGACATTTATCCAGAATGCCAAAATCTATTCAGATCTAGATTTTCATACTAAGAATCATCCCTGAAAATTTGAGATTGATTTACCAAACAGTTCACCTGGAAATGCGTAGACAAGACTTGACAGACAAGATTTTAGGACAGAAAATCCAAAATGGCTACCTTGACATTTACCCAGACTGCCAAAAAACTGATCAGATCTAGATTTTCATACTAAGAATCATCCCTGAAAATTTGAAATTGATCTACCGCAGAGTTCACCTAAAAATACGTAGACAAGACTTTACGGGCAAGATTTTAAGATGGAAAATCCAAAATGGCTGCCTCGACATTTACCCAGAATGCCAAAAAACTAATCGGATCTAGATTTTCATACTAAGAATCATCCCTGAAAATTTAAAATTGATCTACCAAATGGTTCACCTAAAAACGCGTAGACTAGACTTTACAGGCAAAATTTTAAGACAGAAAATCCAAAATGGCTGCCTTGACATTTATCCAGAATACCAAAAAACTAATCAGATCTAGATTTTCATACTAAGAATCATCCCTGAAAATTTGAAATTGATTTACCAAACAGTTCACCTGGAAATGCGTAGACAAGACTTTACAGACAAGATTTTAGGACAGAAAATCCAAAATGGCTACCTTGACATTTACCAAGACTGCCAAAAAACTGATCAGATCTAGATTTTCATACTAAGAATCATCCCTGAAAATTTGAAATTGATCTACCACAGAGTTTACCTAAAAAAGCGTAGACAAGACTTTACGGGCAAGATTTTAAGATGGAAAATCCAAAATGGCTGCCTTGACATTATCCAAAATGCCAAAAAACTAATCAGATCTAGATTTTCATCCTAGGAATCATTCCTGAAAATTTGAAATTGATCTACCGATTAGTTCATCTGGAAATGCGTAGACAAGACTTTACAGACAAGATTTTAGGACGGAAAATCCAAAATGGCTGCCTTGACATTTACCCAGAATGCCCAAAAACTAATCAGATCTAGATTTTCATACTAAGAATCATCCCTGAAAATTTGAAATTGATCTACCAAATGGTTCACCTAAAAATGCGTAAAAAAGACTTTAAAGACAAGATTTTAGGACAGAAAATTTCAAAATGGCCGACAGGCTTTTACAACAAAGTACACCTGACCTGTACGGATGGACAGACAGACAGATGGACAGACAGACAGATGGACAGACAGACAGATAGACAGACAACCAGACGGACGGACGCGCCTAGGCCGACAATATGGCCCCACACTATGTGGTGGGGAGATAAAAAGCAACAGTGAAGCCGTTTTTCTTGAAGTTTGCAGACAAGGATTTTAGCATTTGACTTCAAAATGGCCGACAGGAAGTAGGTATCGAGTTAATTTTTTTCATCCACATCTGTATGCACTCATAAGTTAGCCCTGAAAATTTGAAGGTGATATCTGTAGCGGTTTTGGAGAAAACTGCCGGATGTACAGACAGACGGACGCGCCTAGCCTGACAATATGGCCCCACACTATGTGGTGGGAACATAAAAAATGAAGCAAAATGTGCACTTTTTCTATAATCAATTGCATTTTCTTGTATATGGATGAAGATATTTTATTGTAAGTTAAAGATCTGTTACATCTTTTCCCAGCAATACAAAATGTAAAAATCAAAATATTTGCTCAATCTAAAATTGATTGAGTAGCTTCTAACAAGCTTTCGAACTTTGACACTGATAAAATAAAATATGCTGAATCAGCACTTTTGAGCCTGAACTGTCACCTGCAGGCAATAATCAATAACAATGCAACATAGAAATTTCATCAATACTGATACAACTAATGCACAAAATATAACTAGTATGACAGTATGCTTTAATTTGACATTGATGTCTACTTACCCCCCCCCCCTCCATAACCAAAGGCCAGATATTTAGTTAATTTTTTTCTTTTTTCTTATCTAATAAATCCTGTATGAACTCAAAAATGTTTATATGTATTGAGGCATGAATTATGTATTTCCTTGATTTTATTTCAGTTCTAGAACCATCTTGGAAGAGAAGATATACAATAACATGTAATTAGCATAGAACTTAAAGAATGTCTATATTTGGACATCAAAGGGTTATAATCATACTTTTCTTTAGGCAGACATCATTAAAATAACTTATAAGCCTAAAATATAACATATTTAGATTGTGGCAATATAAGATTCCCCAGAATTAAGGAGGATTATTTCATTATAATTTTTTGAAATTTTACCCCTCTGAAAATTATGGGTGGGGGGTACAAAATCAATTTTCTCCCCAAAAACAGCTCTAGAACTTTGTACATGCGGATAAAAATGTTTTAAATGGTTCACAGATCCACTAAATAAAATTTACGATTTGTTCCATCCAAAATCATAAGGGCCATTTTTGTAATGAATTCGGTGTACTAATACCTGTTAATTCATAAATACATTCACTAAAATATAATTATCTCAGAAATAGCAATTAGAGGATAAGTTAGCTATGACTTACCTTTGGGCATTTCAGTTCCCAGGGTATATCAGCCACGACATCTACAGCATCAACGCTACTCTATATAGGCCCCTAAGACCTCCTCCATTGGAGATGTGGCCGTCTGTACCGATCATCAAAAGACCTGGGAAAGCATGATTCTCAAGGACAATCTATAATAGACAGGCAATACCTATTTATTTTGTTTACAAATATTGTGAAAGATTAAATGTTCCAATTGTTTAGCTTTCATTATGCATTCATTCCCAAAGAGACAAATGTAATCTACATTTCACAATTTAGAAAAGATTCCAGCATACACAAAGGGAGAATTAATTTCATTGAACAAAATAAACAATGAATGCACTCAAGATGTTTCATTGGTTAATATCACAAAATAAATAAATTCCTCATAGGAGACAGTAAGCCCTTTGACATTCAACAAGATTTTATAAAGATGTAACTGGTGAATGATTCCACTGCAAGGCTTCCAGAAGCCAACATCATACTGTACAAGTGGTATTTAATCTGAGTGGTTAATTTGTTGAATGGTCAAATTATATCATTTTCCTAATTTTAATTTTCCCAATGGCAAGAAACTGTCAATCCTGACAGGAGAATACATTGGTAATCAGTATAAAGATAACCAGAACAAGGGCAACGGCAACGCCAAAGCGTAGCGAATCCCATCGAACAGCCATGGATGGCATTTTTACAAACAAAGTATATAGCAAAAATGGCAGGCATTTTTCAAAATGGCCGCCTTCTACCAAAAGTGTCATTAGACAGTGTGCCATGCTTACAGTATTCACATCGCAAATATGAACAAAATTGCTTTACTACTTTTCGAAATATTATAAAATACATTAAAATGGCGGCCATTTTTCAAAATGGCCACCTTCTACTCAAAGTGTCATTAGACAGTGTGCCATCCTTATAGTATTCACATACCAAATATGAACAAAATCGCTTCACTACTTTTCGAGTTATAGTAAAATAGGTTAAAATGGCGGCCATTTTGAAAAATGGCCGCCATTTTGAAAAATGGCCACCTTCTACCAAAAGTGTCTTCAGACAGTGTGCAAGGTTTATAGTATTCACATACCAAATATGAACATAATCGCTCCACTACTTTTCGAGTTACAGCAAAAATCGTAAAATAACGAGTAAAGGCCGCCATTTTTCAAGATGGTTGCCATGTGCTTCTTTAATATCTACATTTCTAGCTTTATTAATGTCCTATATAATCTTTTTACATCTAAAACATATTGCTATTACAGTTTTACATATTGCACCTAAATTACTGTAAATTCGGCACTAAAATGGCCGCCATTTTGAAATGAGCAGCCATTTTGAAAATCGGCTTTCAAGCAGAACTTCTACCCCCATAGGGTATATGTGTACAAAATATGAACAAAATCAGGCTAACGGTATTTGAGTTATTGCCCGGACGGACGGACGGACGTCTTGTAATATATAGATACGGATGGACGGACGTCTTGTAATATATAGATACACTGTCCCACATGTTTTGTTAAAGAGCAACTGAAGCATACAATCTTTCCACAAAGATAAATTCAGACCAACATTTAGATATCTACATCATATAGGTAGATTATAATTGATTTTATTTATTTGTCATATCCAGTATTTAATTTATTATAGGTTTAAACCCATATTAATATTGAAGTCACGGAGGCGTTCCCTATATCCCTCCGAACTTCGATCGATGGGGTAACAAATCATTTTCACTGGAAAACTTAAAACTTTGCCTATGATAGACATGTATTCAAAATTGAATAATATAATAAATACTTTAAGACTACAAATATGGTTGGTCTTTTAGACATGGTCAGTCTTTTACACATTTTCCTCAAATCCTGTTTTGATGTTAGCTGTGGAAAAAGCTTCGTAAAACCCATATGACTAGTGTCTACTTATTGTACTTACCTTCCAGTCCATCCTGGGGGAAACTATATCACATGTCAAGGTGTCACCTTATGGATTCTAGCTCACTCTGTGACAGCACCTCTGCCAGTGTCACTGCAGATCAGTGTGAGATACACTTAGCTCCACACTAAAATTCATATTGAAAATGCTGTTACTTTTAACAGTGTACATTAAACAATCCTAAGGAGCTTACATTTATGACTCAAACCTCTTTTTGTAATTTTTAAATAAAAATCATGTGGCTTTTTGGAAAGGCCAATTAATAAATCATAATAGCAGTTGTTATTCATCCAACACTAATTTTCCATGTTAAATTAACTGATGAATGGATATTTGATAATATATTAAGAGGTTATTTTCTTCTTTGGCATCCACTTGATTTTAAAGCTTAACACATTGTAGAAATGTAGGAGCCACAGCCCTGTGCTCAGAGTGTAGATTCTTTACAGGAATGGATATCCTGACTTTCAACCAAAAATATTAATTTGTAGTCTCAAACTTTGAGAAACTTGGCACAGCTTGTGAGCTAGTTTGATGACCTTGAATATTTTACTTTTCAGAACTCTTGTCATTAAACTGACCAAAATTTGAATCCAAAATCAATTACATTTTTGAAGGTCAACTAAAGGTCAAATCTCAAAAATAAGGTCATATTTGAACTGAAAAATAGGTTGAAATGAAACAGGTTGAAAAATAACCTATTTTTAACACATCAATCATCATTGACATCTAATATCTCAGAAACAGTAACAATTTAATGTTGAGCAATTTGAAGAGAATCTAGTTACAATTAATTTATTACAAGAAATAATGAAGTATAAGGACTTTGAGAAACTTGGGAAACTTGCCATAAACTTGATATATGAGAAACTATTTTTTCAAATGTTATTGAGCAAAGAACAGGTCCATTTAACAGGCCATTGGTCCACTTAGACTTTTTCCAAAAAACTCATTATTCCATTTACCTTTAAAACTGATTGCAATTTGTAGATAAACCTTTTTCTTGAGATGTGCAATTTCAAAAAGTGGCATTAGTTTTCAGTTTCTTTGAAAAATTGGCAGTAAGAACCCCTATCACAAGGCTGTCTGAATATGGGTACACACTATGTTTACCATCAAAATAATATCAAAGCTTACCATTACATACACTTTATTATATGGAACATATGGCATACAAGCATTCAGAGGGTAGAACATTTAACAAAATCTAGCTATTTATGAAGTTTACTAATGCAAATCTGGAAAACATTGTCATTTTTTGTTTAATTTTTTTATCAAGTTTTAGCATGGTGCTCATTTCCTTTCGTTGAAAATATAACCATCAGCCCACACTCCCACAAAAAAGATATTGAAACTGTATAATGCAGAGAAAGTAAAGTAGCTTCTCTGCAAATATCATTTTTGTGGGAGTGTGGGCTCACCACTAAAACTGAACTTTTATGATGAAAATAAGGCTGACTGGTTTATGTTTTCAATATGGCTGCTAACCTGGGCATACATGTACACTACATAACTGCATGTACAGATTAGGCCATTCAAAATTAATTATATGTTTGCATTCTGATGAAGGGCCTTCATTATATTAATAAAAACTACAAAACCTTTATTTATTTAAAGGGTTTTATATATTAACAAGTACAGAGTACATGGGAGCATTTTGTTTTTTCTGAAAACATGGAATTAAGTGACATTAATTATTAAAAATCTTTGAATGGCCTAAGTGTTTTTCTAAATAGGGAATAAGTAGAAATTATTTTAGGCAATCCTTTAAGTGTCATGCCATTTATATATGATGCTGCCTTAGATTTTATGATATATTTTGAAATTCAAATATGGGAATTGCAAATTGGCAAATAACTTTAAAACTAAGCCTCCATACAGACATTTAATTTCAAATTCCAATGCAAATGCCAATGGGCATTTATTAAAAGTGACCATATAACTATTTAGAATATGGCAAACATGTTTAGAAAACTGGCGAGAAGCAATTGAAATAAGAAAATCCATTCTCATGGAAGTGCCCTTGTGTGCATTTAATTGCAGCCATTTTATCCTAATTGCCCATGGGCATTTAAAATAATAATCACATCCTAACTCTCAAAACATGCTTGTATTAGGATACTGTTGGAGTTTCAAAAGGCAACAAGAACATTCATTTTTGAAACAGGAAAATTTAGTCCCCCACCCAAAAAATGCCCATATGGGGATTTATTCTCAAGATTTTCATGTAATTGCCCGTGAGAATTTATTAAAAATATTTTTATTTCCATATACATGTCTTATTATCAGTCACAATCAAATTAAGCCAATTGCTTTCATTTCTTGTGTTAGAAAACAGCAAAATTTTGACAAAAATAGCAACTCTCAAAGTTGACCTTTAAACCACCCTAATGTCAAGGTCAAATGTCAAAACTCTCAGAAATCACATTTTAAGTAATAAGTTATACTTCCTCTTCAATTCCATGTCAATATATACTTGTTTTGTAGGGGGGCTAAAAGAGGGGTTTACCGCCACCTGTCCCTTCAAGAACTGCATAGCAGTCTTAATTTGTGCGGCCAATGACCAATGGCTCGGCTATCACTTGTACTTACCTTCCAGTTCATCCTGAAGGAGACTATGTGACCTGCCCAGGTATCACCTAATGGTTTGTTGCCATGGTCATGTCTCAGATCTGTCTATAAGAATAACAGTGTATCTAGCTCAATTGTGACAGCACCTTTGTCAGTGTCACTGCAGATCAG
>CAIIXF020000013.1:206507-227507 GCA_903813345.2 Owenia fusiformis
TTTGCCACCTATCGTAATATAAGTTAATCAAATTAAAATGAAATTGTTCGATCCAAGAAAATTCGCACAAAAATTATAAACTCGGCTTGACATAATCTCTGTCACTCTATTGTCTTCTTGATGAGACACATCGGAACTTGGGATTCATAGCCATTCAACCAAGCCACAAAAAGTATGTATATTAGTTGTTCAACATGTTCAATTGTGTAAATATTTCCGGGCAATCAACCTTTTAACATGTGTTTATTACTGTTTAGGTATGGATACAATATGGAACATGGGAGCTGAAATAGGTGCTGCAACATCTTTGTTTCCGTACAACCACTGTATGAAAGCATATTTTGATGCCACCAACGGATCAGGTATACATGTATTTGTTATACCCTCACGGATGACTGATCAAACATGGTGAAAAATGTATAATGTATACTGTCAATATACATTTACTATCCCATCGAACAAAGTTCGGAGGGATATAGGGAACACCTCCATCCGTCTGCCTGTCCGTCCGTCCGTCCGTCCATCCGTCCGTCCGTCCGTCCGTCCGTCAGTACGTCCGTACATATGTCCGTCCAGGCAATAACTCAAATACAGTTGACCCGATTTTGTTCATATTTTGTACACATATACCCTATGGTTTTAGAAGTTCTGCTCGAAAGCCGATTTTCAAAATGGCCGCTCATTTGAAAATGGCCGCTCATTTAAAAATGATGGCCATTTTAATGCCGATTTTACAGTTATTTAGGTGCAATATGTAAAACTGTAATAGCAATATGTTTTATATGTAAAAAGTTATAAAGGACATTAATAAAGCTAGAAATGTAAATATTAAAGAAGCACATGGCAGCCATCTTGAAAAAGGGGGCCTTTACTCGTTATTTTATGATTTTTGCTGTAACTCGAAAAGTAGTCGAGTGATTTTGTTCATATTTGGTATGTGAATACTATAAGCATGGCACACTGTCTAATGACACTTTTGGTAGAAGGTGGCCATTTTGAAAAATGGCTGCCATTTTAACGTATTTTACTATAACTGGAAAAGTAGTGGAGCAATTTTGTTCATATTTGGTATGTGAATACAATAAGCATGGCACACTGTCTAATGCCACTTTTGGTAGAAGGCGGCCATTTTGAAAAATGGCTGCCATTTTAACATATTTTACTATAACTCGAAAAGTAGTGGAGCAATTTTGTTCATATTTGGTATGTGAATACTATAAGCATGGCACACTGTCTAATGACACTTTTGGTAGAAGGTCGCCATTATTTTTGCTATATTCTTTGTTTGTTAGTATGCCAGCCATGACTGTTCAATGGGATTTGCTATGCTTTGGCGTTGCTGTTGTCTAGTTTCAAGATAGTCTTTCAAAAGTTAATCATGTCCATTGTTCTCTAATCATTGGAGTAAGACATGGTTAAAGGCACCATGCAAAGTTTGACATATAGTTTAATCATTCAAATATTACTTTTTCATGATAAGACTATGATATAAGTTTATATGGGGCATTTAAAGCATTGCTATTCACTTGGAGAGGCTTACCATAGGCATAACCCTTCTGTCCAATCCTTTTTATTATATTATTACTTTATAGCAATCTGTCCTGTGAGAAGGATGTAATATTAACATAGACATAAAATAATTTTAGTTAAATTGAATGTGTATTGGCTGCAGGTATTGGTGAGACTGCTGATGATGTGAGGCAAGATCTCCTTGCTGCAGATAAAGGATGTTAATATGATCAGCTTATTGAGATAAATCTGAGTGAGTTAAGCATGATAAAGTGAGCACATCTGTTATAGATTAATTCATGGATAGAATGCCAAAGCCTGAAGTATTGTTTAGTCGTAGGTACTTATGTATCTGGGATAGTAGGTTCAAGCCCTACTGGGGTGGACTGACTTTTCATCAGTTGTTGGCCATCAGTTCTTGGCACAGAGTTTAATTCTGTGTTTTCATTTAATTATTATCTGTTTGTGTTGTAATATCAGTTTTAATTTCATAACTTTTAATAGTATGGTTGAAAAAATAAAGCATCTGTGCCAGTTGCCATATTATAAATGATGGAACAATTCAAATTTCGAATTGCTATTTTCTGTATTCCAGTTTGAGCCCCATGTCTATGGTCCATTCACTTCTGACTTTCACATCCCATACAGAAGCTTGGAGACAGAACCAAGAAGAATGACTGGCCTTTGGACATCATAGTTGGTATGTAGCAACTTCATTTCAATGTTACAGCTTGTGTAGAAATATTTTTAGAGTTACCCCACATGGTATCTATGTAGGAAGTTTATATGAACTTCCTGAATATTGAATTAATTCTGTCTTAAGATACAATAAGATTGCGAAATAACATTGAAATCTGACAGAACCACCCAAGTACAGGGCGAGCCAAAAAATGTAACCCAAACGAATCTTTATAACTTCCTTATCCAGTATGGGGTTAAAATCATATTTGGCAAAAGTTACCCTTGTTCAATGTTTTTCATTTTACTAAGTTTCATGGGTCCACTCAAAGTGGTCATGATTTTATAGCCATTTTAAAAAACATCCTCAAAATGACAGTCTTGTGTTTTGAATCAAATTTAACACATCGGGTGAAGTTTTCTGACTACACGCTCACAAATATCTTGTGTAAAGGCTCTCATTTCCCTTCTAATATCTTGTTTCAACTCTCTGATGCTTCTAAGAGTTTTTAATGTACACATTATATTTGAAATAGCCCCAAAGGTAAAATTTTGGCGATTCATATTGGGTGGTTTTGGTATGTTTTGGCATTTGGAGCATGTTTTGTAAAATGGCCATAAAATCATAACCTTTTGAGTAGAAAAATGAAACTTAAAAGAATGAAAGTACATTGAACAAGGGTCAGTTGTGCCAAATATGACTCAATGCCCATACTGGATGACTGAGTTATTAAGATTCGTTAGGGTTACATTTTTTGGCTCAACCTGTGAATAATAAAGTAATTTCATTTTGAAAATTTCATACAATCTTTTGAGTACATATAAAAATTTGAATTCTGTAATGCTAACTCTATTGATTTTAATGTTTAGGTCTGATTGGAAGTTGTACCAACAGCAGTTATGAAGAAATGAGCAGATCTGCAGCTATAGCCAAGCAGTGTTTGGATAAAGGTGTCAAGGCCAAGGCTGCATTCACAATCACACCTGGCTCAGAACAGATCAGAGCTACCATTGAAAGAGATGGACAGGTACATGTATGTCTGGAAAAATCAAAGCAATACTTTGAGCTGTTCATATGCATATGGCTTGTTTCTTAAGACAGAGCAGACCGTGTATGGCCAATAATAACTCATTTTACAAAATTATTGAATCAGTTTAACAAACATCTCTTGAACATAATGATCAAGCGTCTTAACCTTTTTAAGCAAACACAAGTCATTTGTTGCAGCTATGTTTGTGTGATATGTCATAATCATCTTTTCCCATGTTGATAAACTTAGGAATTTAGATTTAGATTAGCTGAAATACTATGAATCAGATGTGGCTTTGAATTTACAATGATGGCCCATATGTTTGTTTCTTTATTGTAGGCAGTTGTTCTTGGAGAGGCAGTTGGTATGGTGCTTGACAAACGTGATGTCAAGAAGGGTGATATAACAGGAACTTAACTTGTCGCAATGATGCCAAATTTGCCACTCATACATTTGTGACATCACCAGCCCACTCATAGATGAACTCACTGCCCATAATGGTATGTTTATCATATGTCAATAATTATCATTATAACATATCTATGATGAGGTATAGTGTAGAGTGTTCACAAGACAGCGGGTCAATATAACTTTTGAAAAGCCCGCGCCTGCTAACTTTCTGATTGGTCAAGCGCTGGAACTACGTCATACATTAGGCCCAGGTCAAATTGACTCGTAAGATACAAACATGGGGATAAATCATCATTTCCGAACCATAGCTAGACAATTAGAGTAGAAAACAGTACTCTCTGATCAGACTAGATCATCATAGGAATGTTATAAATCGTTTATGTCACTATAGTTGCACATATGCCCTCGGTTCTCAGTGATCAATGTCCCTCCCAAGGTCGGGCCATACATGTTTATCACTGAAACTCTCGGGCATATATGCAACGATAGTGACATAACCTCTAATTATCATACATCTGTTCTGTTTTGTTTTTGTATCCTAAAACACCTGAATGTTTGTTTCGATTAATTTATCTATAATGGATCGATTATCGGGAGGAAATTGAAGATGATTATTCAAATCAATTTGAATATTTTAAAAGAAATATAAGCTTCTAAACGTATCATTCAATGCATCCTCCAAATCGCAGATTCTACAAGATTTTGAAAACAAAAACGAGGCTGGGACCTTTACTTCTATCAGTATTAAAGTTTGGAAAATTTAAATGTTTGATCTGTACTGGTTATTTTGAGTGTGCTAAAATGTTCTGATATCTATTGATCCGAATTCGTGAAAAATCCATATTCTACATGATGTACATGTTCAGGTTTTGCCAAAATTAAGGATATTTTGAACGAAAATTGTGGTTTCCACAATCTTGAAACATACTACTGTAGTATTCAGTTGTTGATGTGAAATCAATTAGACTATATTTACCTCAAAACGATCTCATCAATTCTCAGTACAATTATCATGATGATTGAAGACCAACTGAATGATTTATTCAATGATGATAAAGTACCCCCTGTAGTTTTCCATTTTAGGGTCGAAAACCCCAATTTGACAATGTTCGCCCCGGATATGGCGCGTCAGACAAAAATTTTCTGAAGTATCACATAAAAATACATAAGAATTTCAATTTGTTCACAAACTAATACATTTTTGGGTGCTAGCTTACTACCTAATATTTATCTAGGTTCAAAGTTTATGCTAGAAGACACACCATATGGTGATGAACATATTTATTTAGGTTCCAAGTTTATGCTAGGCGCACCATATGGTGACAACCTTCCATGTCAGGACACATACCAGGAACCACCAGCAGAGGGCTCTAGTCTCCAAGTGGACGTATCCCCTGAAAGTAAGCGTCTACAACTACTGACACCATTTGAGAAATGGTCCGGCAAAGATCTGGAAGATAATTGTGGATATTCTAATCAAGGTATTTACTTAATGATCAGTATATGTATATCTTTTATTGACTCTTTAGATGTCATATCATGACATATTAGTCACTATGGTAGAGCAGTTCTTCCCATTGTCGAGTTGAAGAACTGGTATCTTTATCATGGCTAGAACCATAGACAATTCTAGCCAACGCCAGCCTTTTATCGAGTTAGCAGCACTCTAGTAATCGCCGGTATAGGTCAGTAGTCATAGGTCAAAGACAAATCACAAGAAGTGCTGTGACTTAATGATCAGTACATGTTTCCTTAGTTTACAGTTATTAATGTATTGTAAATGAGGGTAATGGGGCATGACTAGTGGCTGATAATGTAAGCTCATCAGTGTAGTAGATCCCGATCAGTATTACAAATCATTACCAATAGTTCTTAGTAAATAATTTGTTAGAAGCTGTGATGTTTAATCGTGTTGCCTTTGTAATGTACCAGAATGTCACTAAAATATCTGTTTGTATTTCAGTTATCCAAACATAATGATATACAGTATTTCTATGCTGTGTTT
Source organism: Owenia fusiformis (assembly GCA_903813345.2). Taxonomy (NCBI): domain Eukaryota; kingdom Metazoa; phylum Annelida; class Polychaeta; order Sabellida; family Oweniidae; genus Owenia; species Owenia fusiformis. Next base: position 212,142 of record CAIIXF020000013.1, read on the forward strand.
GTTGAAATACAGAGGACATCTTGACAACATATCAAACAATTTACTCATAGGGTTAGTATAGTCTTCTATTTAAATTGTTGAAATATAGAAGATATGTTCATGCCTTTTGTATTTTCTGCAGGCAAATGAACTTCACAGGTTTTGGTTGGAGGTAGTAAAATTGATAGTTGAAAAGTAGTAATAATCTGACTGGAGAGTATGATGGTGTACCACAAGCCTGTAGCCAAGGGGGTTAGAGTGAACCCCTTTCCAGTTTCAAAGTAACAAAAGGTCACTAGGAGCCTGATACATATGCATTTGTTGTCTTGGACATTGTAAATAACATATTTTTAATGCATACATTACATGTGAAATTAAGAGTTTCAAACATGCTGCTCTTTTGATACAGGCCAATGGACTTTCATGGGTTGTAGAAGGAGATGAGAACTATGGCGAGGGCAGCAGGAGGGAACATGCAGCTCTAGAACCACGTCATCTAGGAGGCAGAGCTATCATTGTAAAGAGCTTTGCAATAATACAAGGTGAGTGTACACTATTGCTGTACAGCACTCAAATGTATTATGCTTCTGATGCTTATAGTATTGAGTTTGTCAGTTCCTCATGACTTGAATGGCGATGCTACACTGAACTCATGGCTAAAGCAACAAATTTCAAATTTCCTGAAAATTGAATGGTGTAAAACAAGGGCTAAGCAAGTGATGGGTTTCGGTAGGTTATCCTTCCAAAAAATTTGGGAAAAAAAACGAAATTTGAGTGCTTTTGAGAGTAATGTAGACCCATTACATATACAGGGTGTTCAGGAAATAAAGATAATAATGACATAACTTTTTAATAAAATTTGCAGGGATTATAGTTTAAACATATTTAAACTTACTTTTGGAGTTTCAGCTTCAAGCGATTTGATTTGTCATTTCTGTGGTTGGCATAGCAACGCAAGTAGCGCTAAGGCGGGGCATATGGAATGACTGCAGTAGTTTCTGTGCAACATTTAGCATGGCAAACCGATTTTGACTCCATATTTAAAGCTTTCTTGGTGCATCTCCATGATAAAATTCTCCTATTGCTTTGTTTTATGATATAAAAGTCAAATAAATGCTTTTTAATGATATTCAGTGGAATTTTCATGACTTAATGCAGGCATTACATAGAAAGCGACTCGGGATGCAATTTCTCTTCCACTTGGACAATTCCCCCTCCCATACTGCTGCCATAATCACTAAAAAATTGAGTAGGCCTAGCTGAGATTAGAGCAACTCAAGCATCCACCGTATTCACCCAACCAAGCGCCAAATGATATATACTTCTTTGCTGAATCAAAACAGGACTTAAGAGGACATGCATTTGAGAATACTCATACCATACGTTCACATTTGTTAAACAGACTTTAGGAAATGAGCCAAGAAGAATTCTGTGAAGTATTTGAAGAAGGTTCAAGAGGCAAAGAGTTTGTGTCTAGAATGGGGGAAATTTTGTAGAATAAATTGATAAATTGGCAAAGAATTTCGGGCTTTTAGTTATAACTACATTTAAGCATCCGTTTTAAGTCATAAACACAATAGAATCTCTTTTTAAAACATTTAAAACATGCAAATATACTGTAGTTATTCCACCTGCCCCGCCTTAGCGCTACTCGCGTTGCTATGACAACCACAGAATCAACCAATCAAATCGCTTGAAGCTGAAACTCCAACAATATGTTAAACTATAAAACTATAATCTCTGAAACTTTCAATGCAATCCATGAATAAATAAAAAAGTTATGATATTATTATCTTTATTTCCTGAACACCCTGTACTTTCAAATTTGGAGGAAAAAGTATTTTCATAGGAAAAAAATTAACAAATATGACATTAATTTTGAGACCCTTGGTTGACAACCTACTCGCCCCAAAAAATAAATCCAGATTTGTAATGGGGTCAGATTTTGGTCAATTTTTCCCTGGAATTTCCTGAAATTCCTGAAAACTTAAAGCCATGTGAACTTAACCCTTACACAGTTAGGCTATAGAGAATGACACCAACGGTTAGGGGGGGGGCAGAACATAGGGGTTTTTCGTTTCAAGTCAAAAAATGACAATAACCCAGATGCGAGTAGAAATAATCTTGATTTACCTCATTAAAAATTAAAACTTCAGTCAAAGTAATATCATATTTGAAATCTACATGTAAAATTACATCTAGAAATGTGGTTTTAAAAAGTGTTTATCAACTTTGAAAAATTAATTTTCTTTGAAAATGTGACTTCTAGCTCGGGGAGATTCCCCATAGACCCCATGCTATAAAATCACAAAAAATGAAATATTTTTTCTTTTAGTGGACAGATAATATTTTGCTTTCCTGGACATATTTTCATGAGTATAAGTATCAGACACTTAAGGGTTATATGAAAATTGAGCCACTTAAATTGCTAATATTCAAGTTTAAGGGAACTTTCTTATATACCTGCCATGTTAATTGACCCGAATCAGCCACCTGGTGGTGAAACTGGTAACTACCTACTCGCATTTGGGTAATTTGGGTATTTTGCGAACTTTGACCAGTTCTAACTTTCCTCCTAGGGGGTTAGAGTCACAATTACGGTATATTTCAGTTGAATGGGGAAATACTTCTTTAAGGTACACAGTATACTCATTTATTAAAAAGAGTTTGTAAGAAGTGATAATTTCCCTGACATCTAAATATCGCTAAAATAGGTCTTGTCTCAAATATGTGAATTTACTATTGAAATCAATACATAGAATGTAGAATGGGTTTCTATTCTGAGTATGTTGCAACTGAAAATCATTGATTTGTTTTCAGAAACTAATCTTGAGAAACAAGGTATGCTGCCCCTTACATTTGCAGACCCATCAGACCATGATAGAGTCCAACCCACTGACAAAATATCTCTAGTAGGACTAACATTGCCCCAGGAAAGGTAAGCTCTCTTTTCTGATTTCAGCGCTACTTGAGTGCTCATTTCAGTAAATATTAGTACTAAACTGAGCACTTATAACACGAGTACTGATTTATTGCAAGTTTTAGTACTAAATGAGTACTCATATGATGAGTGATAAAATAGCAATTAAATAATTTCCTTGTTCAAAATGGTCAAAAACTGCATGATTTTGGCTGGGGGAGGGGGGGGGTCCGCTCAAACCCTGTGGACCCCCCTGGCTACGAGCCTGCTATGAGCACTGACTAAGTGCATTTTTTGAAATGAGTACATATGTCTTGAATAAGTACTAAATTAGCACTCTTGGCATGAGTGCTCATAAATGCGCTTTTGCCAGAGTGCTAATTAAGTACTAATTATCCCACCGAACGAAGTTTGAGGGGGATATAGGAAAGCCGTGCATTTGTCCGCCCGCTTTCTGTCCGTGCGTTCGTCTGTTCGTTTGTCCGGGCGACAACTCAAATACCAGATGATGGATTTGATTCAAATTTTATAGGCTTATGCCTTATGGGTGTAGAATATCTGCTTGAGAAGAAATTTTCAATATGGCCACTCAATTCAAAATGGCCCCATTTTTTGTAAAAATATAAATGTTGATAACTTCCATACTAGTTGATGGATTTGGTTCAAATTATATATGCTGATGCCTAGGGACAAAGGAGCTTTGCCAAAAAGAAATTTTCAATAGAAAGTCGGGATATACATTCCTCTGAAGGTTCCAAACTGTGTGAGCACAGGACCATGGGTCCTTTATTCTAATTCTAATTTTTCTTAATGACAAGAAACTTTCCATGGGATAACATTATGAGGATAATATTTTCGACATTTAATTCTCCGAACCTGACAAAAATTAAGCAATAGGCAAATTAAATGATTAGGCAAAATTACCACTAATACATTATACTAAGTTAATTTTAAAATTTGAATGAGAAAATGGTAAAAATATTAGAATAGATGTTTTAAATAAAGAATAACATATTTTTATGTACAATTTTAAATCTTTATCTTTTGAAATGTTTGATAAAAATTGATGCATCTTAATGTTATCAAATTTTATTTCAGAATGGTACATCCAATGGTTGGAAGAAGTTCCAAAAGAGGAATCGTGAATACAAAGCATTCACGAAAAACATAGTGGTGTTTGATCCTAACTGCCAAGTGTATGGCCTCTATGAACTGACTTTGAGACTATGGAGACTGGGATATACATCCTCTGTCAGCTCTGAATACTGATTATAGACATTTTTGTTCATTTATCATCAACAAGTTTAACATATGCTGAATATCAATGAATGATTTTATCAATGAGAGTGAAAGTACTAGACTTTTTATTTAGGTGACTATATATTTTGAAGGATTGCCTAGGAGGCTACTTTGTAAATTTACCTATTGTACATATACATATTGTAAATTTACACTAGGTGATTGTAGATTTTTTAGTGCCATTGTAGACAATTTGAGACTAGATCTTAAGGTGATTGTAGATTTTTTAGTGCCATTGTAGACAATTTGAGACTAGATCTTAAACTGATTGTAGAATTTTTAGTGCCATTGTAGACAATTTGAGACTAGATCTTAAAGTGATTGTAGAATTTTTAGTGCTATTGAAGAGGTCACCACGTGTTATACAGCAAACTGGAGGTTACTGTAGATTTTCTATTTTTGTCATATCATAAGTATATCTCAATATGGATATGTTATGGAGCAATTTTTAAAGATCAATATCGGAAAAGTAACTCTATTTGAACAAACCCCTCCCTCCCCCCTTATAATTGTGTCTGAGAAATGTTGATATGCATCATTTCGAAAGTCACATTAATCTAACACTAAGATACACTAAGGTTTAAAACTATAAATGAATACATAAGTGAATCCATAGGTGACACAAAGTTAAAAGACTGCCTTGGAAGAAGGTGAATGTATAATAATATAATATAAATCGGTATGCACCTGCAGTACAATAGCATTAAAGAACTGTTGGGTCATTTAAATGGACACGTTAAAGGCATTTGGATGCATACAACACATACCCATTGGCTTAGATGGATTGTGCCGGCTTACAAAGTCAGTAATTGGAAGATCAGCTCGCCAAATACTCAAACTTTCCTGCTTCAGAAACAAATCTAATTTTGTTAAATCATTTTTGTACAAGTATTTTTTTTGACGATTTTGTTGTTTGGTTCAGTGTTGTTTTTTTATCTAGACCAGAATACATTGACAAAACTTTCATATTTGTTACTTCAGGATTGCCATAAATAGGGTTCAAAAAGATAATTTTTAGTATAATTTTACTTTGTTGTGATCTTTTTATTTTCAGTGCTCAGTAGTACCGAAAGTGCACTGGATGAAAAATTCCCAGGCCGATGTCAGATTAATGCTTATGACCCCCCTCCCTCCCCCTAACTCTTCAAATACAGTTAATTTTCTGATATCGATCTTTTGAAATGCTCCATTATACAACAACATTGAAATTTATGGTTGTTGGCATTTCTCTACTACGGAGAACTATATCATAGACTTGCTTCATTCCTCGTGGTGACCATATAATTTCTATGGTTATTGTACAGTGTAGACTGTATGCTGTACAGTGACCTTGAGATGACCATAGATAGGGTCATTGGTATTTCTCTATTTTGGGAAACTGTCCATCATAGACTTGTCATAGACTCTGTTGCGACTGTATATTTTCTATGGTTGCTGATCTTGTAAATTTACACACTAAATTTACACTGACAGAGATTGACTCAATTAGGGACTAGATCCTGAATTGAATATAGAGTTTCTTTTGCCATTGTAGAGGTGACTGTACGTCATACAGCAGCCTTTAGGTAACTTTAGATTTTCTATGTTCATCATAGCATAGGTATTCCCAATTGAGAAATGTTGTTTGACAACATTGAAATCTATGGTGGTTATTGGCATTTCTCTACTTAGGGAGAATTATGTCTGTAATAGACTTGCCATATTTTTTATGGTGACCATATACTGTTAATTCAGTGGTTATCATCGAGGATGTACAGTGACCTCAGGACGACTGTAAGTTTTCTACGGTCGTTGGTATTCTCAATTTTGAGAAACTGTGTCTACCATAGACTTCCCTTACACTCTGTGGCGACTGTAGATTTGCTATGGTTTCCCTATAGGCTAATTTGTAAAATTACATCTTGTAACTTTACATTGATAGAGATTGACTCAATTAGGGATTAGATCTGAGCTGAGTGTAGAATTTCTATTGCCATTGTAAAGGTAACTGTATGTCATACAGCAGCCTTTAGGTAACTTTAGATTTTCTATGTTCATCATAGCATAGGTATTCTCAATTGAGAAATGTTGTTTGACAACATTGAAATCTATGGTGGTTATTGGCATTTCTCTACTTAGGGAGAATTATGTCTGTAATAGACTTGCCATATTTCTTGTGGTGACCATATACTATTAATTCCATGGTTACCATTGAGCATGTACAGTGACCTCGAGACAACTGTAAGTTTTCTATGGTCGTTGGTATTTCTCTATTTTGAGAAACTGTGTCTATCATAGACTTCCCTTACACTCTGTGGCGACTGTAGATTTGCTATGGTTTCCCTATAGGCTAATTTGTAAAATTACACCTTGTAACTTTACATTGATAGAGATTGACTCAATTAGGGATTAGATTCTGAGCTGAGTGTAGAATTTCTATTGCCATTGTAGAGGTGACTGTACGTCATACAGCAGCCTTTAGGTAACTTTAGATTTTCTATGCCTGTCATAGAATTGGTATTTCCCAATTGGGATATGTTGTACAACAACATTGAAATCTATGGTGATTATTGGCATTTCTCTACTTACAGAAAACTATGCCTGCCATGACTCGCCGTATTCCTTGAGGTGGCCATATAGTTTCTATTGTTACCATAGAGGCTGTAGAGTATAGGTTGTATGATTCATAATGACCTTGAAGCAATTGTATATTTTTTTATAGTCATTGGTATTTTATGGGAAACTGTGCCCACCAAAATACAATTTGTGTATGACTTTTGACAAACAGCTCATTTTAACTCAAATGCTTCTCTACATGTATATAGATCATGTAGGCCTATACTTAAGAGTTCAAAAATGTAAATAGATGCATGTTCAATAAAATTAAAGTTGATTTTTTTTTTACTTTTCATGAGAATAATTACTATATGAAAGTTGTTATATTTTTCATATTTGTCTTAGTATTCTACTTTAATACAGTTTTAAATAAATTCATAAAATATGAAACTATTAAACATTTAATAAATTATCAATAGTTATAATCATGGATATTATGATATAATATAATTGTATAAGTAAAATAGTATCAACATACATACCAATCAATATTGTTATTTTCCTGTCGTTTAATGACAGTGTTGACATGCTTTGTTTATGTAATCATTGACATTAACCTTTTATTTGTGTAAGGGAACATAGACATACAGCAAATGAAAATTTCATGCAAAATATCAAATCATAATTAAAGATCTGTTAAGCATTATGAATTGCATTATGGATTGTTTGAAATGTTGCTGTTTTTAAGCAAAAGAAAGAGTACATAAGAACATTTAAAGCCCAGTCTGTTATTATTGATCTATTTTGTACTTATTCATATGATATATGTACTGAAAATATGTATGAAAACTTTATTTGACTAATTCCTGATGTTTTAACCAAAATTCTAAAAAAATATGTTTCACACACCCTTTTCCTTCAGCTTTTAAGCTGGACTGCAATGTAAAGCTGCGATGTATCAATAGATTAAGAAATTATGGTTGTAGTGATATCATAAGTAATTGTTGTTATTCCTCAATAGAATTTTTATATGTTAAATATTTGTTCTGTTCTTGCTGGTGATATTTGATATTCTCTTAGAAGTTTCAGAATCTGATTTGTACGTTACCAAGGAGTGGTTACATTTTAAGAACAAACAAACTACTAGCCTAACCAATCAATGACCTAAACCCAACAACAAATCAAACAGCCAAACAAGCAAGCGATAAACCAAGTTAAAAGTTTGAATACCTAAGGTCAAGCTCAAAAACTTGGTCAATTCAAAACGACAATCTGAACATTTTTGTTAACCATCATTCTCCACACAGATATCTCAATAATTGGGTCAAAATACCTTCTGACGGGAAAAGGCTGGCTATCTCTATGCTACAGGACAAGTGAGACCCTATAAAAGCCCACAAGATATTTAGAATAAATTGTACGGGATATCAAAGAAGGGGCTTTGTTTGATAACCAAATCCAAAAATTAGGTCATTCTGACCTTTATATTTCAAAATATAGGTCATTCTATTATGAAGTTTAAAATGGCCCTTTGAAGAAAAAATCTCTGTCATTTGTCTGTTACTATCAATAATCAAAATAAATATTATATATATTTAGTTTTTATCACACCATCGGTGGAATATAGTCGCCATAGATACTGGTCGTGGTCGTGATCGTGGTCGTGATCGTGATCGTCCCGCTTTTTGTCATCGCCGTTTAAGGAAAACTGCTCATCAGATTTTCTCCAAATTCGCAGAGATGATAGAGTATATGAAGTACTAGAGCTGATTAACTTTTGGGTGGCCATCTTTTTTCTGGCGGCCATTTTGAAGGTTTTTCGAAAAATCTTGTCATCGCCATTTCAGGAAAACCGCTCATTGGATTTCCTTCAAATTTACACAAATGATAGAGGATATCAAGTACTAGAGCTGATTAACTTTTGGGCGGCCATCTTGTTTTCTGGCAGCCATTTTGAAGATTTTTCGAAAAATCTTGTCATCGCCATTTCAGAAAATCCGCTCATCGGATTTCCTTCAAAACACACATGATAGAGGATATGAAGTACTAGAGCTGATTAACTTTTGAGCGGCCATCTTGTTTTCTGGTGGCCATTTTGAAGGTTTTTCGAAAAATCTTGTCATCGCCATATCAGAAAAAACGCTCATCGGATTTCCTTCAAAAAAGTCAAAAAATGTATATCAAACTATTGAATATTGATGTTCTTTATGTTTCTTTGAGATCAATTGTTCACCAACTATGGGTCACAAAAGAATAGTGAATTTTTAATTGATGTCATAGTGAGAAAGAAAAAGGGGCTCCATTGAAAAACACTTCAAGTAATTAACTAATGCAAATCAGTATCTTGATCAATTGCTCCTATACAGTTTGCACTAAAGTGGCACTAAAATACTGAATTTATTATTTTACATCACAATGAAAAACCACACAGGACAACATTTGAAAGCACATAAAATATATCATATATATATATCAGGTGTCCCAAAAAAAATGAGCCACTTTTTGACAAGTATTATCTCGGCAACTGATGAACCAAATTCATTGAAAATTTGTACAAAGTAGCCCAGGAGTATCGGTTGCAAGGTATAAAGATATGAAAAAGACCAAGTAAATGTTATGTGAGTACTAAGAAATTCAAGATAGCATGTCATAATAGCCCATACTGGAGCAACGTAATGAGAACTTTATAGCATTTCTCCCCAAAAAATGAGAAGCAATTTGACAAGTAATTTCTCAGCAATAGATAGCCTAAGCCAAATTCTTTGAAAACTTTACCTGAGGCACTTAAGGTTATCCTCTGCTAGTGCCATGAATATGTAAGGGATTGGTCTCATAGTATGTGTGTATTTTAGAATTAAGGACAGTATGTCAAAATAAACAATATCAATGTAAAAGTCACTTATTAATGCATTTTCGAGCAAAAATACTTTTCCGCATTTATTCTTACAATATCACCTCCAATGAATTTGAGAATGAACTGGATTTTGGATATTTGGGATGAATGAAAAGAATTAACCAGACATCACTCAGCTCCCATCGAATGCAATGAAGACTGAGCAAGCGAAGATGATAGCTGGTACAAACATTTTTGAAGTCTTATATCAGAGCTCCGGTTTGGGAATTTTTGACATGCAGTTTTGAATTTCTTAGAACTCACATAATATTTACTTGATCTTTTTTATATTTTTACAACTTGCTAAGGATACTCTTAGGCTACTTTGTACAAATTTTCATTGAATTTGGTTAATAAGTTACCGAGATAATACTTGGCAAAAGGTGGCTCATTTTTTTTGGGACACCTGCTATATATCTTTACATAATTGTTTTATTTAGTCTATAATGGTGTAAAAGAGCACATTCCTGTTTCTTCATTATAATATGTTAGTCTCAGATTGTATGACACTTTAGCCTTGCCCAAGTCGGTCTCTTTTACTTATCTTGATTTCTATAATTCAGGACCTGAGATAAGTAAAAAAAATACCGACTTGGGCAAGGCTAAAGACACTTAAGGTGACAACATTTCAGACATATCAATATCAGAAATCAATACCACTGGATATGGCATTGACATTGGAGGGACTAACATAGGTATCTTAGCATATGCAGATGATATTATTTTGATCTCCCCAAGCTCAGATAATCTACAACAACTACTCAATATTTTAAATGAATGGTGCAAAAAGTGGAGAGTACGGATTAATAAAGACAAAACCAAAATAATGCATTTCCGCCCCAAAAATGTAAATTGATGCCAGAAACAATTTATATGCGGTTAAATAACACTTGATTACACACATGATTATAAATATCTTGGACTGTATTTTAATGAACACCTAGACTATAATGAATCAGTAAAAATACTCGCAAAATCTGCCAGCCGAGCTCTTGGAGCGGTGATTGCCAAATTTAAATCCTTTGGAGGATTTCCATATAAAGTATACACAAGACTTTTTGAAACTATGGTTCAGCCAATTCTCCTATATGGGACTGGAATATGGGGTACACAACAGTATCCATGCATAAATGCCATACAGAACAGAGCATGTCGTTATTTTCTCTGCCTTGGGAAATGTAGCACCAAACGTAGCCACCACCGGAGACATGGCATGGCCTTCAATTTACACTAAACAGCGTGTGGAAATTGCACGTCTGTTCTGTAGGCTAACTAACATGGACCACGATCGTCTCAATAGGAAAGTCTTTATATGGTCATCATCATGCACTTTTCTAGGACGATCAAAGTCATGGGAAATGCTGACTACCTTGTTTTTTGAATCGTCTGGAACAGAATACTTCAATGAACCATATATATCTAATGTAAAGACAAAACTTCAAGCCTTCAAGTAACTGCTTATTTCGGCGGATCACACCACATGGATGCATAATCTTTGGGATGACAGCAAAGCTCCAATGAATGGTAACAAGTTACGTACCTACAGGCTACACAAAACACATGCAGTTGAACCTGAGGGTTAAAACCAGCTGAGTAGGAACCAGAGGAGGCACATAGCTCAGCTTAGATCAGGGACACTGAAAATCCATATAGAGACTGGCAGATACTGTAGACCACCAACTCCCATTGAGAACAGACTTTGTTCATGTGGAACAGGCTCAATTGAAGATGAAAGACACATTCTTTTATCTTGCAAATATGTATGAACAACAAAGGCAAGAACTTATAAACAAAATGAATATTCTATACAGTGACTTATCAATGCAATAACCTAGTTCAATATGCTCTCATTATGAACTCAAACCTACATAGGACATTAGCCAATACATTGATTAATATAATGAAACACAGAAGAACATTAATATTTTAATATGGATAAACTGAATTTATTTTATACAGTATTTTAAAAATAAATTTTTAATGTACTAAATTTTATAGTCTCTCCTAAGCCGGCAACGGCTTGATGTCCAGGAGACATGTGAGACTTTAATAAACAAATATACACATACATATCCTTTGGATATAAAAGGTCAGGCCTAGTTCTTGACCTAGTATTCAAGCAGCCCAGGTACATTCCCTAGTTAGGCCTAACTTTGTAAGTAGGTTTGAGTAAGGCCTTCTACAGGGTGTTCAAAAAACGCAACCCAAAGAAATCGCTATATCTTGAGTTCATTTTTCAGGAAGATAGTAGAGATCAAAGATGTATAGCTCCTGTAGCTAGTTGGTTGAAAAACATAATGCCTTTGACACTCGCTCAAAAGATATTCTTAATAGAAGAATACTTGAAAACGAAGTCAAGGGTGTTAAAAACAAATGCAATTGCAATAGTATTCAAGCAGCCCAGGTACATTCCCTAGTTAGGCCTAACCTTGTAAGTAGGTTTGAGTAAGGCCTTCTACAGGGTGTTCAAAAAACGCAACCCAAAGAAATCGCTATATCTTGTGTTCATTTTTCAGGAAGATAGTAGAGATCAAAGATGTATAGCTCCTGTAGCTAGTTTGTTGAAAAACATAATGCCTTTGACACTCGCTCAAAAGATATTCTTAATAGAAAAATACTTGAAAACGAAGTCAAGGGTGTTAAAAACAAATGCAATTGCAATAAAACCAAACAACTTCCTAACCACAGTGTTTTGGTACTTCAAATTTGACAGCAGATGGTCGTAATGCCTTCTAAAGTCTGCCTTGACCAGGACGCATGACTGTGTTTTGAAATATTTTTCTATAACGATTGTCTTTTGAACAGGTGTTCAAGGCATTGTGTTTTTGGCTCACACAGTGAGCCTATGGGATCGACCAGGCGTCCGTTGGTCCGTCCTTCCGTCCGTCCGTCAACATTGGCCGCACAAATTAAAACTGCTATTCGGATTGAGTCATATCCACATTCATTTTACGCATACCCATAATGTCTATTTGACTTTTATCATCGCCATTTCCCAAGTTCGCCCGGTTTCCGAGAAATTGCGGATTTTGACGTCAAAAAGTCAAATTTTCTGTAAATACTAGACACTTTTTAAGTAGAACTTTTAAATAACTTTTAGTAGTTGCTGTATATGCAACTTATGCCTTCTGAAGATTTCAAAGCTCTGGGAATTACAGTTTTTGGTGTTTACTCTATAAAATTTTACAAAAAGTAGAACTTAATCATTTTCAGGAAACTTTCTCATGTATAAAGTCAATGGCAGGTTTTGTGATTGACAAGTTTCTCAAAGTTTGCCTTATACTTGATCATTTCTTGCAATGAATTGCATCATTACTAGCATTACTAGATTTAAGCATTCCCTACATATTGCTCAATATATGTAAGCATAAAATTTTTACAGTTTTTGGTCAGCTTAACAGCTTAATTACAAAAGACCTTACTGAGCTCTGAATAAGTATAATTTTCAAGGTATGGTATAAGGAAGCTAAAGAAACGAAAGTGTCTAGCCAGGACGGCATTTCAAATGAACATCTCATTCACGGAGGTGAGTCCCTAATAAGCATTCTAGCTACGCTTTTCAACCTGATAACATTCACAATGACTCCACCACTTGCTTTTTCGCAAGGTTTAATAGGGAAATAACGCAAAGGTGGTCAGAAATCGAGGCTTGATCTTTATAACTATAAAGAAATTACCGTTCTCCCTGTGATAGAAAAGCTATGGGAGTCATAAGTGAAGGTTCGGATTGACAAAGCGCACTTCTGGAACCAGATTTCACAAGAGCCCTCAACAGAATGCTTATGAAAAGGGACTCAGCTGCACGACTTGCAACTTTAACATTACTGGGACAATCAATTCCAAGAGTGAGCTTGGTCAGAAAACATTTATGGCAGGTCTTCACAGCGAGTAATCCAAAAACGAAAGTTTTCACAGAAATTTTTTTTTCCAAGTAACATGATGAAAAAACTCGCATCCAAAATATTGAAGAACAGCTAAAAAAGTGGTTAAATAGTGAAAACTCAAGATTTGACCTAGTTATTGACCTTTGACCTAAATATAAATTTGACCTAATTTCCGAGAAAGTCAGTCACATTCCCATAACTTCTGAACCGAAAGTTGGATTGAAATTTGATTTGCAGATTCGGACTCCTGAAAATATTTTACCTTTGTTTCATAATTCACATGTTTAATTTGGAAAACTCTTTATCTTGACCTAATTTTCAGACACCATATCTCAAAAGTGGGTCAAGAAACTTTGTGACGGCAAAAGGCTAACACTATTAGAAAACTTTTTGCTATCTGTATACCAAATTTAGAAGAATATCATTAAAGTGTAGTGTCCAATTCGCAAAATTAACGAAAACCATGAATTTGACCTAAATTTTGACCTTGGCTTTTCAGTGTCCAAATTTTGAATTAAAGTAGGTTTTGAGGACCTATTTTATGGCACGCTTCCATTAATTGTATTTTTATTCTGTCAGTATCTTTTATATTTAAAATTTGTAATTTTCTGCTGCCCTATTGACATAACATGGGATATCAAAATAGCAATTTTTTGATTTTTCAAAACGCCATTACTTCCAATCCGGGGGTCTTTGCTACCTGTTTAAAAGATTTTGAAGCAAATCATTTAAGTGTAGTGTCAGAATCGCAAAAATAAGTTAAAACTATAAATTTGACCTGCATTTTTACCTAGGCATTTTGGTGTCCAAATTTTAAAGCTAGATAGCATTCGAAGTCCCTTCCTTCTATAGGCTTTCATTACGTAAAGCTGTACTCAGTCTATATCTCGTATTTTACACTCCAAAAAAATCTTTTTTTCCCATTGCCATAACATGGGGCACCAAATTTAGCGATTTATGAGCTTTCAAAACGCCATAACTTCCAAACCAAAAGTCGGATTGAAATTTGGTTTGCAGATTCGGATTCCTGTGAAAATTTGACTCTTAATTCATAACTCAAACGTTAAATTTGGAGAACTTTTCATGTTGACCTACTTTTCGGACACTATATCTCAAAAGTTGGTCAAAATACTTTCTGACGGCAAAAGGCTAACACCATTAACACACTCTTTGCTACCTGTATACCAAATGTTGAAGCAAATAATTAGAGTGTAGTGTCAGAATCTAAAAAATAAGTTAAAACTATAAATTTGACCTAGATTTTGACCTAGGCATTTTGGTGTCCAAATTTTGAAGCTAGATAGCTTTTGAGGTCCGTTTATTTTATAGGCTTTCATTATGTGAAGCTGTACTCAGTCTTATATCTCGTATTTTACACTTCAAAAAAATCTTTTTTCCCATTGCCATAACATGGGGCACCAAATTTAGCGATTTTTGAGCTTTCAAACCGCCATAACTTCCGAACAAAAAGTCATATTGAAATTTGGTTTGCAGATTCGGATTCCTGAGAAAATTCTACCCTTTATTCATAACTCATACGTTAAATTTGGAGAACCTTTTAGTTTGACCTACTTTTCGGACACCATATCTCAAAAGTGGGTCAAAATACTTTCTGACGGCAAAGGCTAACACTATTAGCACACTCTTTGCTACCTGTCTACAAAATTTGGAAGCAAAGCATTGAAGTGTAGTGTCAGAATCGCAAAAAATAACTTAAAACTATCAATTTGACCTAGATTTTGACCTAGGCATTTTAGTGTCCAAATTTTCAAGCTAGATAGCTTTTGAGGTCCCCTTCTTTTACATGCTTTCATTATGTTAACCTGTATTCAGTCTACATTTAGTATTTTACACTT
>CAIIXF020000013.1:228007-279007 GCA_903813345.2 Owenia fusiformis
ACCCCCGGATTGGAAGTAATGGCGTTTTGAAAAATCAAAATATTGCTATTTTGATATCCCATGTTATGTCAACAGGGCAGCAGAAAATTACAAATTTTAAATATAAGAGATACTGACAGAATAAAAATACAATTAATGGAAGCGTGCCATAGAATAGGTCCTCAAAACCTACTTTAATTCAAAATTTGGAAACTGAAAAGCCAAGGTCAAAATTTAGGTCAAATTTATGGTTTTCGTTATTTTTGCGAATTGGACACTACACTTTAATGATATTCTTCTAAATTTGGTATACAGATAGCAAAAAGTTTGCTAATAGTGTTAGCCTTTTGCCGTCATAAAGTTTCTTGACCCACTTTTGAGATATGGTGTCTGAAAATTAGGTCAAGATAAAGAGTTTTCCAAATTAAACATGTGAGTTATGAAACAAAGGTAAAATATTTTCAGGAGTCCGAATCTGCAAATCAAATTTCAATCCAACTTTCGGTTCAGAAGTTATGGGAATGTGACTGACTTTCTCGGAAATTAGGTCAAATTTATATTTAGGTCAAAGGTCAATAACTAGGTCAAATCTTGAGTTTTCACTATTTAACCACTTTTTTAGCTCTTCAATATTTTGGATGCGAGTTTTTTCATCATGTTACTTGGAAAAAAAAATTTCTGTGAAAACTTTCGTTTTTGGATTACTCTTATCAATTTTCTTCTCCTTCTTCTCTTAAATTGCTGTACAGCCGGTAAATTATTATCAAGAATCGACCTTAGAGCCCAAGCTTGTGTAGCTTAAGAAACAGCCCTGCGTGCCATATGGAATCGAATGTTTAAGCGCTGTGAAGACCTGCCATAAATGTTTTCTGACCAAGCTCACTCTTGGAATTGATTGTCCCAGTAATGTTAAAGTTGCAAGTCGTGCAGCTGAGTCCCTTTTCATAAGCATTCTGTTGAGGGCTCTTGTGAAATCTGGTTCCAGAAGTGCGCTTTGTCAATCCGAACCTTCACTAATGACTCCCATAGCTTTTCTATCACAGGGAGAACGGTAATTTCTTTATAGTTATAAAGATCAAGCCTCGATTTCTGACCACCTTTGCGTTATTTCGCTATTAAACCTTGCGAAAAAGCAAGTGGTGGAGTCATTGTGAATGTTATCAGGTTGAAAAGCGTAGCTAGAATGCTTATTAGGGACTCACCTCCGTGAATGAGATGTTCATTTGAAATGCCGTCTTGGCTATACACTTTCGTTTCTTTAGCTCCTTATACCATACCTTGAAAATTATACTTATTCAGAGCTCAGTAAGGTCTTTTGTAATTAAGCTGTTAAGCTGACCAAAATTTACATCCAAAAATCAATTTGAAAAATCATTTTTTACCTTTCGAAGGTCACTGAAGGTCAAGTAAAGGTCCTAAAACTAATGTCAGATTTGAACTCCTGGCAATTTGTAGATGATTTTCAAAAAAAAATTTGGTCAAATTGAAGCAAATTGAAAAATAACTTATTTTTACTGTTTTTTTTAGCAGTTTTAATTTGTGCGGCCAATGTTGACGGACGGACGGAAGGACGGACCAACGGACGCCTGGTCCCATAGGCTCACTGTGTGAGCCAAAAACACAATGCCTTGAACACCTGTTCAAAAGACAATCGTTATAGAAAAATATTTCAAAACACAGTCATGCGTCCTGGTCAAGGCAGACTTTAGAAGGCATTACGACCATCTGCTGTCAAATTTGAAGTACCAAAACACTGTGGTTAGGAAGTTGTTTGGTTTTATTGCAATTGCATTTGTTTTTAACACCCTTGACTTCGTTTTCAAGTATTTTTCTATTAAGAATATCTTTTGAGCGAGTGTCAAAGGCATTATGTTTTTCAACAAACTAGCTACAGGAGCTATACATCTTTGATCTCTACTATCTTCCTGAAAAATGAACACAAGATATAGCGATTTCTTTGGGTTGCGTTTTTTGAACACCCTGTAGAAGGCCTTACTCAAACCTACTTACAAGGTTAGGCCTAACTAGGGAATGTACCTGGGCTGCTTGAATACTATTGCAATTGCATTTGTTTTTAACACCCTTGACTTCGTTTTCAAGTATTCTTCTATTAAGAATATCTTTTGAGCGAGTGACAAAGGCATTATGTTTTTCAACCAACTAGCTACAGGAGCTATACATCTTTGATCTCTACTATCTTCCTGAAAAATGAACACAAGATATAGCGATTTCTTTGGATTGCGTTTTTGAACACCTGTAGAAGGCCTTACTCAAACCTACTTACAAAGTTAGGCCTAACTAGGGAATGTACCTGGGTTGCTTGAATACTAGGTCAAGAACTAGGCCTGACCTTTTATATCCAAAGGATATGTATGTGTATATTTGTTTATTAAAGTCTCACATGTCTCCTGGACATCAAGCCGTTGTCGGCTTAGGAGAGACTATAAAATTTAGTACATTAAAAATTTATTTTTAAAATACTGTATAAAATAAATTCAGTTTATCCATATTAAAATATTAATGTTCTTCTGTGTTTCATTATATTAATCAATGTATTGGCTAATGTCCTATGTTCAGTTCATAATGAGAGCATATTGAACTAGGTTATTGCATTGATAAGTCACTGTATAGAATATTCATTTTGTTTATAAGTTCTTGCCTTTGTTGTTCATACATATTTGCAAGATAAAAGAATGTGTCTTTCATCTTCAATTGAGCCTGTTCCACATGAACAAAGTCTGTTCTCAATGGGAGTTGGTGGTCTACAGTATCTGCCAGTCTCTATATGGATTTTCAGTGTCCCTGATCTAAGCTGAGCTATGTGCCTCCTCTGGTTCCTACTCAGCTGGTTTTAACCCTCAGGTTCAACTGCATGTGTTTTGTGTAGCCTGTAGGTACGTAACTTGTTACCATTCATTGGAGCTTTGCTGTCATCCCAAAGATTATGCATCCATGTGGTGTGATCCGCCGAAATAAGCAGTTGCTTGAAGGCTTGAAGTTTTGTCTTTACATTAGATATATATGGTTCATTGAAGTATTCTGTTCCAGACGATTCAAAAAACAAGGTAGTCAGCATTTCCCATGACTTTGATCGTCCTAGAAAAGTACATGATGATGACCATATAAAGACTTTCCTATTGAGACGATCGTGGTCCATGTTAGTTAGCCTACAGAACAGACGTGCAATTTCCACACGCTGTTTAGTGTAAATTGAAGGCCATGCCATGTCTCCGGTGGTGGCTACGTTTGGTGCTACATTTCACAAGGCAGAGAAAATAACGACATGCTCTGTTCTGTATGGCATTTATGCATGAATACTGTTGTGTACCCCATATTCCAGTCCCATATAGGAGAATTGGCTGAACCATAGTTTCAAAAAGTCTTGTGTATACTTTATATGGAAATCCTCCAAAGGATTTAAATTTGGCAATCACCGCTCCAAGAGCTCGGCTGGCAGATTTTGAGAGTATTTTTACTGATTCATTATAGTCTAGGTGTTCATTAAAATACAGTCCAAGATATTTATAATCATGTGTGTAATCAAGTGTTATTTCACCACATATAAATTGTTTCTGGCATCAATTTACATTTTTGGGGCGGAAATGCATTATTTTGGTTTTGTCTTTATTAATCCGTACTCTCCACTTTTTGCACCATTCATTAAAAATATTGAGTAGTTGTTGTAGATTATCTGAGCTTGGGGCGATCAAAATAATATCATCTGCATATGCTAAGATACCTATGTTAGTCCCTCCAATGTCAATGCCATATCCAGTGGTATTGATTTCTGATATTGATATGTCTGAAATGTTGTCACCTTAAGTGTCTTTAGCCTTGCCCAAGTCGGTATTTTTTTTTACTTATCTCAGGTCCTGAATTATAGAAATCAAGATAAGTAAAAGAGACCGACTTGGGCAAGGCTAAAGTGTCTTATAATCTGAGACTAACATATTATAATGAAGAAACAGGAATGTGCTCTTTTACACCATTATAGACTAAATAAAACAATTATGTAAAATATATATGATATATTTTATGTGCTTTCAAATGTTGTCCTGTGTGGTTTTTCATTGTGATGTAAAATAATAAATTCAGTATTTTAGTGCCACTTTAGTGCAAACTGTATAGGAGCAATTGATCAAGATACTGATTTGCATTAGTTAATTACTTGAAGTGTTTTTCAATGGTGCCCCTTCTTCTTTCTCACTATGACATCAATTAAAAATTCACTATTCTTTTGTGACCCATAGTTGGTGAACAATTGATCTCAAAGAAACATAAAGAACATCAATATTCAATAGTTTGATATACATTTTTTGACTTTTTTGAAGGAAATCCGATGAGCGTTTTTTCTGAAATGGCGATGACAAGATTTTTCGAAAAACCTTCAAAATGGCCACCAGAAAACAAGATGGCCGCTCAAAAGTTAATCAGCTCTAGTACTTCATATCCTCTATCATGTGTGTTTTGAAGGAAATCCGATGAGCGGATTTTCTGAAATGGCGATGACAAGATTTTTCGAAAAATCTTCAAAATGGCTGCCAGAAAACAAGATGGCCGCCCAAAAGTTAATCAGCTCTAGTACTTGATATCCTCTATCATTTGTGTAAATTTGAAGGAAATCCAATGAGCGGTTTTCCTGAAATGGCGATGACAAGATTTTTCGAAAAACCTTCAAAATGGCCGCCAGAAAACAAGATGGCCACCCAAAAGTTAATCAGCTCTAGTACTTCATATACTCTATCATCTCTGCAAATTTGGAGAAAATCTGATGAGCAGTTTTCCTTAAACGGCGATGACAAAAAGCGGGACGATCACGATCACGACCACGATCACGATCACGACCACGACCAGTATCTATGGCGACTATATTCCACCGATGGTGTGATAAAAACTAAATATATATAATATTTATTTTGATTATTGATAGTAACAGACAAATGACAGAGATTTTTTCTTCAAAGGGCCATTTTAAACTTCATAATAGAATGACCTATATTTTGAAATATAAAGGTCAGAATGACCTAATTTTTGGATTTGGTTATCAAACAAAGCCCCTTCTTTGATATCCCGTACAATTTATTCTAAATATCTTGTGGGCTTTTATAGGGTCTCACTTGTCCTGTAGCATAGAGATAGCCAGCCTTTTGCCGTCAGAAGGTATTTTGACCCAATTATTGAGATATCTGTGTGGAGAATGATGGTTAACAAAAATGTTCAGATTGTCGTTTTGAATTGACCAAGTTTTTGAGCTTGACCTTAGGTATTCAAACTTTTAACTTGGTTTATCGCTTGCTTGTTTGGCTGTTTGATTTGTTGTTGGGTTTAGGTCATTGTTTGGTTAGGCTAGTAGGTTGTTTGTTCTTAAAATGTAACCACTCCTTGGTAACGTACAAATCAGATTCTGAAACTTCTAAGAGAATATCAAATATCACCAGCAAGAACAGAACAAATATTTAACATATAAAAATTCTATTGAGGAATAACAACAATTACTTATGATATCACTACAACCATAATTTCTTAATCTATTGATACATCGCAGCTTTACATTGCAGTCCAGCTTAAAAGCTGAAGGAAAAGGGAGTGTGAAACATATTTTTTTAGAATTTTGGTTAAAACATCAGGAATTAGTCAAATAAAGTTTTCATACATATTTTCAGTACATATATCATATGAATAAGTACAAAATAGATCAATAATAACAGACTGGGCTTTAAATGTTCTTATGTACTCTTTCTTTTGCTTAAAAACAGCAACATTTCAAACAATCCATAATGCAATTCATAATGCTTGACAGATCTTTAATTATGATTTGATATTTTGCATGAAATTTTCATTTGCTGTATGTCTATGTTCCCTTACACAAATAAAAGGTTAATGTCAATGATTACATAAACAAAGCATGTCAACACTGTCATTAAACGACAGGAAAATAACAATATTGATTGGTATGTATGTTGATACTATTTTACTTATACAATTATATTATATCATAATATCCATGATTATAACTATTGATAATTTATTAAATGTTTAATAGTTTCATATTTTATGAATTTATTTAATACTGTATTATAGTAGAATACTAAGACAAATATGAAGAATATAACAACTTTCATATAGTAATTATTCTCATGAAAATTAGTAAAAAAAAATCAACTTTAATTTTATTGAACATGCATCTATTTACATTTTTGAACTCTTAAGTATAGGCCTACATGGTCTATATACATGTAGAGAAGCATTTGAGTTAAAATGAGCTGTTTGTCAATAGTCATACACAAATTGTATTTTGGTGGGCACAGTTTCCCATAAAATACCAATGACTATAAAAAAATATACAATTGCTTCAAGGTCATAATGAATCATACAACCTATACTCTACAGCCTCTATGGTAACAATAGAAACTATATGGCCACCTCAGGGAATACGGCGAGTCATGGCAGGCATAGTTTTCTGTAAGTAGAGAAATGCCAATAATCACCATAGATTTCAATGTTGTTGTACAACATATCCCAATTGGGAAATACCAATTCTATGACAGGCATAGAAAATCTAAAGTTACCTAAAGGCTGCTGTATGACGTACAGTCACCTCTACAATGGCAATAGAAATTCTACACTCAGCTCAGAATCTAATCCCTAATTGAGTCAATCTCTATCAATGTAAAGTTACAAGGTGTAATTTTACAAATTAGCCTATAGGGAAACCATAGCAAATCTACAGTCGCCACAGAGTGTAAGGGAAGTCTATGATAGACACAGTTTCTCAAAATAGAGAAATACCAACGACCATAGAAAACTTACAGTTGTCTCGAGGTCACTGTACATCCTCAATGGTAACCATGGAATTAACAGTATATGGTCACCACAAGAAATATGGCAAGTCTATTACAGACATAATTCTCCCTAAGTAGAGAAATGCCAATAACCACCATAGATTTCAATGTTGTCAAACAACATTTCTCAATTGGGAATACCTATGCTATGATGAACATAGAAAATCTAAAGTTACCTAAAGGCTGCTGTATGACATACAGTTACCTTTACAATGGCAATAGAAATTCTACACTCAGCTCAGAATCTAATCCCTAATTGAGTCAATCTCTATCAATGTAAAGTTACAAGATGTAATTTTACAAATTAGCCTATAGGGAAACCATAGCAAATCTACAGTCGCCACAGAGTGTAAGGGAAGTCTATGGTAGACACAGTTTCTCAAAATTGAGAAATACCAACGACCGTAGAAAACTTACAGTCGTCCTGAGGTCACTGTACATCCTCAATGATAACCACTGAATTAACAGTATATGGTCACCATAAGAAATATGGCAAGTCTATTACAGACATAATTCTCCCTAAGTAGAGAAATGCCAATAACCACCATAGATTTCAATGTTGTCAAACAACATTTCTCAATTGGGAATACCTATGCTATGATGAACATAGAAAATCTAAAGTTACCTAAAGGCTGCTGTATGACGTACAGTCACCTCTACAATGGCAAAAGAAATTCTATATTCAATTCAGGATCTAGTCCCTAATTGAGTCAATCTCTGTCAGTGTAAATTTAGTGTGTAAATTTACAAGATCAGCAACCATAGAAAATATACAGTCGCAACAGAGTCTATGACAAGTCTATGATGGACAGTTTCCCAAAATAGAGAAATACCAATGACCCTATCTATGGTCATCTCAAGGTCACTGTACAGCATACAGTCTACACTGTACAATAACCATAGAAATTATATGGTCACCACGAGGAATGAAGCAAGTCTATGATATAGTTCTCCGTAGTAGAGAAATGCCAACAAACATAAATTTCAACGTTGTTGTATAATGGAGCATTTCAAAAGATCGATATCAGAAAATTAACTGTATTTGAAGAGTTAGGGGGAGGGAGGGGGGTCATAAGCATTAATCTGACATCGGCCTGGGAATTTTTCATCCAGTGCACTTTCGGTACTACTGAGCACTGAAAATAAAAAGATCACAACAAAGTAAAATTATACTAAAAATGATCTTTTTGAACCCTATTTATGGCAATCCTGAAGTAACAAATATGAAAGTTTTGTCAATGTATTCTGGTCTAGATAAAAAAACAACACTGAACCAAACAACAAAATCGTCAAAAAAAACAGCCGGCACAATCCATCTAAGCCAATGGGTATGTGTTGTATGCATCCAAATGCCTTTAACGTGTCCATTTAAATGACCCAACAGTTCTTTAATGCTATTGTACTGCAGGTGCATACCGATTTATATTATATTATTATACATTCACCTTCTTCCAAGGCAGTCTTTTAACTTTGTGTCACCTATGGATTCACTTATGTATTCATTTATAGTTTTAAACCTTAGTGTATCTTAGTGTTAGATTAATGTGACTTTCGAAATGATGCATATCAACATTTCTCAGACACAATTATAAGGGGGGAGGGAGGGGTTTGTTCAAATAGAGTTACTTTTCCGATATTGATCTTTAAAAATTGCTCCATAACATATCCATATTGAGATATACTTATGATATGACAAAAATAGAAAATCTACAGTAACCTCCAGTTTGCTGTATAACACGTGGTGACCTCTTCAATGGCACTAAAAATTCTACAATCACTTTAAGATCTAGTCTCAAATTGTCTACAATGGCACTAAAAATTCTACAATCAGTTAAAGATCTAGTCTCAAATTGTCTACAATGGCACTAAAAAATCTACAATCACCTTAAGATCTAGTCTCAAATTGTCTACAATGGCACTAAAAAATCTACAATCACCTAGTGTAAATTTACAATATGTATATGTACAATAGGTATATTTACAAAGTAGCCTCCTAGGCAATCCTTCAAAATATATAGTCACCTAAATAAAAAGTCTAGTACTTTCACTCTCATTGATAAAATCATTCATTGATATTCAGCATATGTTAAACTTGTTGATGATAAATGAACAAAAATGTCTATAATCAGTATTCAGAGCTGACAGAGGATGTAGATCCCAGTCTCCATAGTTTCAAAGTCAGTTCATAGAGGCCATACACTTGGCAGTTAGGATCAAACACCACTATGTTTTTCATGAATGCTTTGTATTCACGATTCATCTTTTGGAACTTCTTCCAACCATTGGATGTACCATTCTGAAATAAAATTTGATAACATTAAGATGCATCAATTTTTATCAAACATTTCAAAAGATAAAGATTTAAAATTGTACATAAAAATATGTTATTCTTTATTTAAAACATCTATTCTAATATTTTTACCATTTTCTCATTCAAATTTTAAAATTAACTTAGTATAATGTATTAGTGGTAATTTTGCCTAATCATTTAATTTGCCTATTGCTTTATTTTTGTCAGGTTCGGAGAATTAAATGTCGAAAATATTATCCTCATAATGTTATCCCATGGAAAGTTTCTTGTCATTAAGAAAAATTAGAATTAGAATAAAGGACCCATGGTCCTGTGCTCACACAGTTTGGAACCTTCAGAGGAATGTATATCCCGACTTTCTATTGAAAATTTCTTTTTGGCAAAGCTCCTTTGTCCCTAGGCATCAGCATATATAATTTGAACCAAATCCATCAACTAGTATGGAAGTTATCAACATTTATATTTTTACAAAAATGGGGCCATTTTGAATTGAGTGGCCATATTGAAAATTTCTTCTCAAGCAGATATTCTACACCCATAAGGCATAAGCCTATAAAATTTGAATCAAATCCATCATCTGGTATTTGAGTTGTCGCCCGGACAAACGAACAGACGAACGCACAGACAGAAAGCGGGCGGACAAATGCACGGCTTTCCTATATCCCCCTCAAACTTCGTTCGGTGGGATAATTAGTACTTAATTAGCACTCTGGCAAAAGCGCATTTATGAGCACTCATGCCAAGAGTGCTAATTTAGTACTTATTCATGACATATGTACTCATTTCAAAAAATGCACTTAGTCAGTGCTCATAGCAGGCTCGTAGCCAGAAGGGTCTGCTCAAACCCTGTGGGGGGGTCCACAGGGTTTGAGCGGACCCCCCCCTCCCCCGGCCAAAATCATGCAGTTTTTGACCATTTTGAACTAATATTTACTGAAATGAGCACTCAAGTAGCGCTGAAATCAGAAAAGAGAGCTTACCTTTCCTGGGGCAATGTTAGTCCTACTAGAGATATTTTGTCAGTGGGTTGGACTCTATCATGGTCTGATGGGTCTGCAAATGTAAGGGGCAGCATACCTTGTTTCTCAAGATTAGTTTCTGAAAACAAATCAATGATTTTCAGTTGCAACATACTCAGAATAGAAACCCATTCTACATTCTATGTATTGATTTCAATAGTAAATTCACATATTTGAGACAAGACCTATTTTAGCGATATTTAGATGTCAGGGAAATTATCACTTCTTACAAACTCTTTTTAATAAATGAGTATACTGTGTACCTTAAAGAAGTATTTCCCCATTCAACTGAAATATACCGTAATTGTGACTCTAACCCCCTAGGAGGAAAGTTAGAACTGGTCAAAGTTCGCAAAATACCCAAATTACCCAAATGCGAGTAGGTAGTTACCAGTTTCACCACCAGGTGGCTGATTCGGGTCAATTAACATGGCAGGTATATAAGAAAGTTACCTTAAACTTGAATATCAGCAATTTAAGTGGCTCAATTTTCATATAACCCTTATGTGTCTGATACTTATACTCATGAAAATATGTCCAGGAAAGCAAAATATTATCTGTCCACTAAAAGAAAAGATATTTCATTTTTTGTGATTTTATAGCATGGGGTCTATGGGGAATCTCCCCGAGCTAGAAGTCACATTTTCAAAGAAAATTAATTTTTCAAAGTTGATAAACACTTTTTAAAACCACATTTCTAGATGTAATTTTACATGTAGATTTCAAATATGATATTACTTTGACTGAATTTTTAATTTTTAATGAGGTAAATCAACATTATTTCTACTCGCATCTGGGTTATTGTCATTTTTTGACTTGAAACGAAAAACCCCTATGTTCTGCCCCCCCCCCCGCTAACCGTTGGTGTCATTCTCTATAGCCTAACTGTGTAAGGGTTAAGTTCACATGGCTTTAAGTTTTCAGGAATTTCAGGAAATTCCAGGGAAAAATTGACCAAAATCTGACCCCATTACAAATCTGGATTTATTTTTTGGGGCGAGTAGGTTGTCAACCAAGGGTCTCAAAATTAATGTCATATTTGTTAATTTTTTTCCTATGAAAATACTTTTTCCTCCAAATTTGAAAGTACAGGGTGTTCAGGAAATAAAGATATTTATTCATGGATTGCATTGAAAGTTTCAGAGATTATAGTTTTATAGTTTAACATATTGTTGGAGTTTCAGCTTCAAGCCATTTGATTGGTTGATTCTGTGGTTGTCATAGCAACGCGAGTAGCGCTAAGGCGGGGCAGGTGGAATAACTACAGTATATTTGCATGTTTTAAATGTTTTAAAAAGAGATTCTATTGTGTTTATGACTTAAAACGGATGCTTAAACGTAGTTATAACTAAAAGCCAGAAATTCTTTGCCAATTTATCAATTTATTCTACAAAATTTCCCCCATTCTAGACACAAACTCTTTGCCTCTTGAACCTTCTTCAAATACTTCACAGAATTCTTCTTGGCTCATTTCCTAAAGTCTGTTTAACAAATGTGAATGTATGGTATGAGTATTCTCAAATGCATGTCCTCTTAAGTCCTGTTTTGATTCAGCAAAGAAGTATATATCATTTGGCGCTTGGTTGGGTGAATAAGGTGGATGCTTGAGTTGCTCTAATCTCAGCTACTCAATTTTTTAGTGATTATGGCAGCAGTATGGGAGGGGGAATTGTCCAAGTGGAAGAGAAATTGCATCCCGAGTTGCTTTCTATGTAATGCCTGCATTAAGTCATGAAAATTCCACTGAATATCATTAAAAAGCATTTATTTGACTTTTATATCATAAAACAAAGAAATAGGAGAATTTTATCATGGAGATGCACCAAGAAAGCTTTAAATATGGAGTCAAAATCGGTTTGCCATGCTAAATGTTGCACAGAAACTACTGCAGTCATTCCATATGCCCCGCCTTAGCGCTACTTGCGTTGCTATGCCAACCACAGAAATGACAAATCAAATCGCTTGAAGCTGAAACTCCAAAATTAAGTTTAAATATGTTTAAACTATAATCCCTGCAAATTTTATTAAAAAGTTATGTCATTATTATCTTTATTTCCTGAACACCCTGTATATGTAATGGGTCTACATTACTCTCAAAAGCACTCAAATTTCGTTTTTCCCAAATTTTTTGGAAGGATAACCTACCGAAACCCATCACTTGCTTGGCCCTTGTTTTACACCATTCAATTTTCAGGAAATTTGAAATTTGTTGCTTTAGCCATGAGTTCAGTGTAGCATCGCCATTCAAGTCATGAGGAACTGACAAACTCAATACTATAAGCATCAGAAGCATAATACATTTTAGTGCTGTACAGCAATAGTGTACACTCACCTTGTATTATTGCAAAGCTCTTTACAATGATAGCTCTGCCTCCTAGATGACGTGGTTCTAGAGCTGCATGTTCCCTGCTGCTGCCCTCGCCATAGTTCTCATCTCCTTCTACAACCCATGAAAGTCCATTGGCCTGTATCAAAAGAGCAGCATGTTTGAAACTCTTAATTTCACATGTAATGTATGCATTGAAAATATGTTATTTACAATGTCCAAGACAACAAATGCATATGTATCAGGCTCCTAGTGACCTTTTGTTACTTTGAAACTGGAAAGGGGTTCACTCTAACCCCCTTGGCTACAGGCTTGTGGTACACCATCATACTCTCCAGTCAGATTATTACTACTTTTCAACTATCAATTTTACTACCTCCAACCAAAACCTGTGAAGTTCATTTGCCTGCAGAAAATACAAAAGGCATGAACATATCTTCTATATTTCAACAATTTAAATAGAAGACTATACTAACCCTATGAGTAAATTGTTTGATATGTTGTCAAGATGTCCTCTGTATTTCAACAAACACAGCATAGAAATACTGTATATCATTATGTTTGGATAACTGAAATACAAACAGATATTTTAGTGACATTCTGGTACATTACAAAGGCAACACGATTAAACATCACAGCTTCTAACAAATTATTTACTAAGAACTATTGGTAATGATTTGTAATACTGATCGGGATCTACTACACTGATGAGCTTACATTATCAGCCACTAGTCATGCCCCATTACCCTCATTTACAATACATTAATAACTGTAAACTAAGGAAACATGTACTGATCATTAAGTCACAGCACTTCTTGTGATTTGTCTTTGACCTATGACTACTGACCTATACCGGCGATTACTAGAGTGCTGCTAACTCGATAAAAGGCTGGCGCTGGCTAGAATTGTCTATGGTTCTAACCATGATAAAGATACCAGTTCTTCAACTCGACAATGGGAAGAACTGCTCTACCATAGTGACTAATATGTCATGATATGACATCTAAAGAGTCAATAAAAGATATACATATACTGATCATTAAGTAAATACCTTGATTAGAATACCCACAATTATCTTCCAGATCTTTGCCAGACCATTTCTCAAATGGTGTCAGTAGTTGTAGACGCTTACTTTCAGGGGATACATCCACTTGGAGACTAGAGCCCTCTGCTGGTGGTTCCTGGTATGTGTCCTGACCTGGAAGGTTGTCACCATATGGTGCGCCTAGCATAAACTTGGAACCTAAATAAATATGTTCATCACCATATGGTGTGTCTTCTAGCATAAACTTTGAACCTAGATAAATATTAGGTAGTAAGCTAGCACCCAAAAATGTATTAGTTTGTGAACAAATTGAAATTCTTATGTATTTTTATGTGATACTTCAGAAAATTTTTGTCTGACACGCCATATCCGGGGCGAACATTGTCAAATTGGGGTTTTCGACCCTAAAATGGAAAACTACAGGGGGTACTTTATCATCATTGAATAAATCATTCAGTTGGTCTTCAATCATCATGATAATTGTGCTGAGAATTGATGAGATCGTTTTGAGGTAAATATAGTCTAATTGATTTCACATCAACAACTGAATACTACAGTAGTATGTTTCAAGATTGTGGAAACCACAATTTTCGTTCAAAATATCCTTAATTTTGGCAAAACCTGAACATGTACATCATGTAGAATATGGATTTTTCACGAATTCGGATCAATAGATATCAGAACATTTTAGCACACTCAAAATAACCAGTACAGATCAAACATTTAAATTTTCCAAACTTTAATACTGATAGAAGTAAAGGTCCCAGCCTCGTTTTTGTTTTCAAAATCTTGTAGAATCTGTGATTTGGAGGATGCATTGAATGATACGTTTAGAAGCTTATATTTCTTTTAAAATATTCAAATTGATTTGAATAATCATCTTCAATTTCCTCCCGATAATCGATCCATTATAGATAAATTAATCGAAACAAGCATTCAGGTGTTTTAGGATACAAAAACAAAACAGAACAGATGTATGATAATTAGAGGTTATGTCACTATCGTTGCATATATGCCCGAGAGTTTCAGTGATAAACATGTATGGCCCGACCTTGGGAGGGACATTGATCACTGAGAACCGAGGGCATATGTGCAACTATAGTGACATAAACGATTTATAACATACCTATGATAATCTAGTCTGATCAGAGAGTACTGTTTTCTTATCTAATTGTCTAGCTATGGTTCGGAAATGATGATTTATCCCCATGTTTGTATCTTACGAGTCAATTTGACCTGGGCCTAATGTATGACGTAGTTCCAGCGCTTGACCAATCAGAAAGTTAGCAGGCGCGGGCTTTTCAAAAGTTATATTGACCCGCTGTCTTGTGAACACTCTACACTATACCTCATCATAGATATGTTATAATGATAATTATTGACATATGATAAACATACCATTATGGGCAGTGAGTTCATCTATGAGTGGGCTGGTGATGTCACAAATGTATGAGTGGCAAATTTGGCATCATTGCGACAAGTTAAGTTCCTGTTATATCACCCTTCTTGACATCACGTTTGTCAAGCACCATACCAACTGCCTCTCCAAGAACAACTGCCTACAATAAAGAAACAAACATATGGGCCATCATTGTAAATTCAAAGCCACATCTGATTCATAGTATTTCAGCTAATCTAAATCTAAATTCCTAAGTTTATCAACATGGAAAAAGATGATTATGACATATCACACAAACATAGCTGCAACAAATGACTTGTGTTTGCTTAAAAAGGTTAAGACGCTTGATCATTATGTTCAAGAGATGTTTGTTAAACTGATTCAATAATTTTGTAAAATGAGTTATTATTGTCCATACACGGTCTGCTCTGTCTTAAGAAACAAGCCATATGCATATGAACAGCTCAAAGTATTGCTTTGATTTTTCCAGACATACATGTACCTGTCCATCTCTTTCAATGATAGCTCTGATCTGTTCTGAGCCAGGTGTGATTGTGAATGCAGCCTTGGCCTTGACACCTTTATCCAAACACTGCTTGGCTATAGCTGCAGATCTGCTCATTTCTTCATAACTGCTGTTGGTACAACTTCCAATCAGACCTAAACATTAAAATCAATAGAGTTAGCATTACTGAATTCAAATTTTTATATGTACTCAAAAGATTGTATGAAATTTTCAAAATGAAATTACTTTATTATTTACAGGTTGAGCCAAAAAATGTAACCCTAACGAATCTTAATAACTCAGTCATCCAGTATGGGCATTGAGTCATATTTGGCACAACTGACCCTTGTTCAATGTACTTTCATTCTTATAAGTTTCATTTTTCTACTCAAAAGGTTATGATTTTATGGCCATTTTACAAAACATGCTCCAAATGCCAAAACATACCAAAACCACCCAATATGAATCGCCAAAATTTTACTTTTGGGGCTATTTCAAATATAATGTGTACATTAAAAACTCTTAGAAGCATCAGAGAGTTGACACAAGATATTAGAAGGGAAATGAGAGCCTTTACACAAGATATTTGTGAGCGTGTAGTCAGAAAACTTTACCCGATGTGTTAAATTTGATTCAAAACACAAGACTGTCATTTTGAGGATGTTTTTTAAAATGGCTATAAAATCATGACCACTTTGAGTCGACCCATGAAACTTAGTAAAATGAAAAACATTGAACAAGGGTAACTTTTGCCAAATATGATTTTAACCCCATACTGGATAAGGAAGTTATAAAGATTCGTTTGGGTTACATTTTTTGGCTCGCCCTGTACTTTGGTGGTTCTGTCAGATTTCAATGTTATTTCGCAATCTTATTGTTTCTTAAGACAGAATTAATTCAATATTCAGGAAGTTCATGTAAACTTCCTACATAGATACCATGTGGGGTAACTCTCAAAATATTTCTACACAAGCTGTAACATTGAAATGAAGTTACTACATACCAACTTTGATGTCCAAAGGCCAGTCATTCTTCTTGGTTCTGTCTCCAAGCTTCTGTATGGGATGTGGAAAGTCAGAAGTGAATGGACCATTGACATGGGGCTCAAACTGGAATACAGAAAATAGCAATTCGAAATTTGAATTGTTCCATTATTTATAATATGGCAACTGGCACAGATGCTTTATTTTTTCAACCATACTATTAAAAGTTATGAAATTAAAACTGATATT
Organism: Owenia fusiformis; assembly: GCA_903813345.2. Lineage (NCBI taxonomy): Eukaryota > Metazoa > Annelida > Polychaeta > Sabellida > Oweniidae > Owenia > Owenia fusiformis. Next base: position 244,666 of record CAIIXF020000013.1, read on the forward strand.
ACAACACAAACAGATAATAATTAAATGAAAACACAGAATTAAACTCCGTGCCAAGAACTGATGGCCAAGAACTGATGAAAAGTCAGTCCACCCCAGTAGGGATTGAACCTACTATCCCAGATACATAAGTACCTACGACTACACAATACTTCAGGCTTTAGCATTTTATCCATGAATTAATCTATAACAGATGTGCACACTTTATTATGCTTAACTCACTCAGATTTATCTCAATAAGCTGATCATATTAACATCATTTATCTGCAGCAAGGAGATCTTGCCTCACATCATCAGCAGTCTCACCTATACCTGCAGCCAATACACATTCAATTTAACTAAAATTATTTTATGTCTATGTTAATATTACATCCTTCTCACAGGACAGATTGCTATAAAGTAATAATATAAAAAGGATTGGACAGAAGGGTTATGCCTATGGTAAGCCTCTCCAAGTGAATAGCAATGCTTTAAATGCCCCATATAAACTTATATCATAGTCTTATCATGAAAAAGTAATATTTGAATGATTAAACTATATGTCAAACTTTGCATGGTGCCTTTAACCATGTCTTACTCCAATGATTAGAGAACAATGGACATGATTAACTTTTGAAAGACTATTTTGAAACTAGACAACAGCAACGCCAAAGCATAGCAAATCGCATTGAACAGTCATGGCTGGCATACTAACAAACAAAGAATATAGCAAAAATAATGGCGACCTTCTACCAAAAGTGTCATTAGACAGTGTGCCATGCTTATAGTACTCACATACCAAATATGAACAAAATCGCTCATCTACTTTTCGAGTTATAGTAAAATATGTTAAAATGGCGGCCATTTTTCAAAATGGCCACCTTCTACCAAAAGTGGCATTAGACAGTGTGCCATGCTTATTGTATTCACATACCAAATATGAACAAAATTGCTCCACTACTTTTCCAGTTATAGTAAAATACGTTAAAATGGCAGCCATTTTTCAAAATGGCCACCTTCTACCAAAAGTGTCATTAGACAGTGTGCCATGCTTATAGTATTCACATACCAAATATGAACAAAATCACTCGACTACTTTTCGAGTTACAGCAAAAATCATAAAATAACGAGTAAAGGCCCCCTTTTTCAAGATGGCTGCCATGTGCTTCTTTAATATTTACATTTCTAGCTTTATTAATGTCCTTTATAACTTTTTACATATAAAACATATTGCTATTACAGTTTTACATATTGCACCTAAATAACTGTAAAATCGGCATTAAAATGGCCATCATTTTTAAATGAGCGGCCATTTTCAAATGAGCGGCCATTTTGAAAATCGGCTTTCGAGCAGAACTTTTAAAACCATAGGGTATATGTGTACAAAATATGAACAAAATCGGGTCAACTGTATTTGAGTTATTGCCTGGACGGACATATGTACTACGTACGTACGGATGGATGGACGGATGGACAGGCAGACGGATGGAGGTGTTCCCTATATCCCTCCGAACTTTGTTCGATGGGATAGTAAATGTATATTGACAGTATACATTATACATTTTTCACCATGTTTGGTCAGTCATCGGTGAGGGTATAACAAATACATGTATACCTGATCTGTTGGTGGCATCAAAATATGCTTTCATACAGTGGTTGTACGGAGACAAAGATGTTGCAGCACCTATTTCAGCTCCCATGTTCCATATTGTATCCATACCTAAACAGTAATAAACACATGTTTAAAGGTTGATTGCCTGGAAATATTTACACAATTGAACATGTTGAACAACTAATATACATACTTTTTGTGGCTTGGTTGAATGGCTATGAATCCCAAGTTCCGATGTGTCTCATCAAGAAGACAATAGAGTGACAGAGATTATGTCAAGCCGAGTTTATAATTTTTGTGCGAATTTTCTTCTTGGATCGAACAATTTCATTTTAATTTGATTAACTTATATTACGATAGGTGGCAAAAGGTCTCAAGGTAGGTCAAGTGACACAAAACAACAGATCATATGACTGCTCAGCTTCAATTTTGCTCTTGCAGTCGAAACTGAAACTTCTTTCATCGATATCTAGGTAATTTTTTCAGCCTCCAGTATTTTGACAAAAGTAAGTTCAGGTCGTAGCCATTCTTCGGGGCACATTTGAGGCACCAACGATTTTTTGAGTTTTTCTAAGGAATCATTCCTGATTTCCAGCTATTGCACCTTTAATTGATTAGTTATGTTTTTGGTATTATAGAATAAAGGGACTTATTTTCCAAACACTGGCTATGATACTGAACAGTATAAAATATAATTATTCATACTCATGTACATGTATGATCAAAATCTTTTAATGCATTTTTATTTTTTTCTACTGAAAATGCAATTTTAAAGTGCACAAATATAAATCACTTGAAACAAGAATATGCACATATAGTAAAACAAGTGGAAGATATTTGAAAATACTTGAAGTGGTTTACCTGTACAAGATATGGAGTGCAAGCCTGGGCCAAAGTATTCTATAATGGCTCCTGTGCCTCCTTTAACTGTGAGAATTGCCTGTCACCTTAAGGATACCATCCTTTGGTGAGGTCCACTCACTCAACTCTCCTGTCAGCTTAACTCCAATCATCTACAGTCAAAACATAAACATGTACCGTATTCTCCCTAATGAGTCCACAGCCATTTTCAGGGAGGGGGTCAAAAATGAAACAAGAACACAAATGTGTACAATATGTCCCCACCAATGGGTGATCCCGTCAAATGGTTATCCCGAAAATGAGTAGACAAGACTTTACCATTACAATTTTGGGACGGAAAATGCAAATGACCACTTTAAAATTTACCCAGAATGCCAAAAAATTAGTCAGCTCTAGATTTTCATACTAGAAACCATCCCTGAAAATTTGAAATTGATCAGTCAAACAGTAAACCAGAAAACGCGTAAACAAGACTTTACAGACAAGATTTTAGGACAGAAAAATCCAAAATGGCTGCCTTGACATTTGCCCAGAATGCCTAACAAGAACACAAATGTGTACAAAATGTCCCCACCTATGAGTGATCCCGTCCAATGGTTATCCTAAAAATGAGAAGACAAGACTTTACCGACACAACTTGAGGACAGAATATCCAAAATGGCCACCTTTAAATTTACCTAGAATGCCCAAAAATTAGTCAGTTCTAGATTTTCATACCAAGAACCACCCCTGAAAATTTGAAATTGATCCCTCACACAGTTAACCAGAAAACATGTAAACAAGACTTTACAAACAAGATTTTAGGACGGAAAATCCAAAATGGCTGCCTTGACATTTATCCAGAATGCCAAAAAACTAATATCTTCTAGATTTTCATACTCAGAATCATCCCTGAAAACTTGAAATTGATCTACCAAACGGTTCACCTGGAAATGCGCAGACAAAACTAAACAGACAAGATTTTAGGACAGAAAATCCAAAATGGCTGCCTTGACATTTATCCAGAATGCCAAAATCTAATCAGATCTAGATTTTCACACTAAGAATCATCCCTGAAAATTTGAAATTGATTTACCAAACAGTTCACCTGGAAATGCGTAGACAAGACTTGACAGACAAGATTTTAGGACAGAAAATCCAAAATGGCTACCTTGACATTTACCCAGACTGCCAAAAAACTGATCAGATCTAGATTTTCATACTAAGAATCATCCCTGAAAATTTGAAATTGATCTACCGCAGAGTTCACCTAAAAATGCGTAGACAAGACTTTACGGGCAAGATTTTAAGATGGAAAATCCAAAATGGCTGCCTCGACATTTGCCCAGAATGCCAAAAAACTAATCGGATCTAGATTTTCATACTAAGAATCATCCCTGAAAATTTGAAATTGATCTACCAAACGGTTCACCTGGAAACGCGTAGACTAGACTTTACAGGCAAAATTTTAAGACAGAAAATCCAAAATGGCTGCCTTGACATTTATCCAGAATACCAAAAAACTAATCAGATCTAGATTTTCATACTAAGAATCATCCCTGAAAATTTGAAATTGATTTACCAAACAGTTCACCTGGAAATGCGTAGACAAGATTTTAGGACAGAAAATCCAAAATGGCTACCTTGACATTTACCAAGACTGCCAAAAAACTGATCAGATCTAGATTTTCATACTAAGAATCATCCCTGAAAATTTGAAATTGATCTACCACAGAGTTTACCTAAAAATGCGTAGACAAGACTTTACGGGCAAGATTTTAAGATGGAAAATCCAAAATGGCTGCCTTGACATTTATCCAAAATGCCAAAAAACTAATCAGATCTAGATTTTCATCCTAGGAATCATTCCTGAAAATTTGAAATTGATCTACCGATTAGTTCATCTGGAAATGCGTAGACAAGACTTTACAGACAAGATTTTAGGACGGAAAATCCAAAATGGCTGCCTTGACATTTACCCAGAATGCCCAAAAACTAATCAGATCTAGATTTTCATACTAAGAATCATCCCTGAAAATTTGAAATTGATCTACCAAACGGTTCATTAAAAATGCGTAAAAAAGACTTTAAAGACAAGATTTTAGGACGGAAAAATCCAAAATGGCCGACAGGCTTTTACAACAAAGTACACCTGACCTGTACGGATGGACAGACAGACAGATGGACAGACAGACAGATAGACAGACAACCAGACGGACGGACACGCCTAGGCCGACAATATGGCCCCACACTGTGGTGGGGAGATAAAAAGCAACAGTGAAGCCGTTTTTCTTTAAGTTTGCAGACAAGGATTTTAGCATTTGACTTCAAAATGGCCGACAGGAAGTAGGTATCGAGTTAATTTTTTTCATCCACATCTGTATGCACTCATAAGTAAGCCCTGAAAATTTGAAGGTGATATCTGTAGCGGTTTTGGAGAAAACTGCCGGATGTACAGACAGACGGACGCGCCTAGCCTGACAATATGGCCCCACACTATGTGGTGGGGACATAAAAAATGAAGCAAAATGTGCACTTTTTCTATAATCAATTGCATTTTCTTGTATATGGATGAAGATATTTTATTGTAAGTTAAAGATCTGTTACATCTTTTCACAGCAATACAAAATGTAAAAATCAAAATATTTGCTCAATCTAAAATTGATTGAGTAGCTTCTAACAAGCTTTCGAACTTTGACACTGATAAAATAAAATATGCTGAATCAGCACTTTTGAGCCTGAACTGTCACCTGCAGGCAATAATAACAATGCAACATAGAAATTTCATCAATACTGATACAACTAATGCACAAAATATAACTAGTATGACAGTATGCTTTAATTTGACATTGATGTCTACTTACCCCCCCCCCCCCTCCATAACCAAAGGCCAGATATTTAGTTAATTTTTTTCTTTTTTCTTATCTAATAAATCCTGTATGAACTCAAAAATGTTTATATGTATTGAGGCATGAATTATGTATTTCCTTGATTTTATTTCAGTTCTAGAACCATCTTGGAAGAGAAGATATACAATAACATGTTATTAGCATAGAACTTAAAGAATGTCTATATTTGGACATCAAAGGGTTATAATCATACTTTTCTTTAGGCAGACATCATTAAAATAACTTATAAGCCTAAAATATAACATATTTAGATTGTGGCAATATAAGATTCCCCAGAATTAAGGAGGATTATTTCATTATAATTTTTTGAAATTTTACCCCTCTGAAAATTATGGGTGGGGGGTACAAAATCAATTTTCTCCCCAAAAACAGCTCTAGAACTTTGTACAAATAAAGAATTTTTTTTTAATTTCTTTATTTGAAATTTTAAATGGTTCACAGATCCACTAAATAAAATTTACGATTTGTTCCATCCAAAATCATAAGGGCCATTTTTGTAATGAATTCGGTGTACTAATACCTGTTAATTCATAAATACATTCACTAAAATATAATTATCTCAGAAATAGCAATTAGAGGATAAGTTAGCTATGACTTACCTTTGGGCATTTCAGTTCCCAGGGTATATCAGCCACGACATCTACAGCATCAACGCTACTCTATATAGGCCCCTAAGACCTCCTCCATTGGAGATGTGGCCGTCTGTACCGATCATCAAAAGACCTGGGAAAGCATGATTCTCAAGGACAATCTATAATAGACAGGCAGTACCTATTTATTTTGTTTACAAATATTGTGAAAGATTAAATGTTCCAATTGTTTAGCTTTCATTATGCATTCATTCCCAAAGAGACAAATGTAATCTACATTTCACAATTTAGAAAAGATTCCAGCATACACAAAGGGAGAATTAATTTCATTGAACAAAATAAACAATGAATGCACTCAAGATGTTTCATTGGTTAATATCACAAAATAAATAAATTCCTCATAGGAGACAGTAAGCCCTTTGACATTCAACAAGATTTTATAAAGATGTAACTGGTGAATGATTCCACTGCAAGGCTTCCAGAAGCCAACATCATACTGTACAAGTGGTATTTAATCTCAGTGGTTAATTTGTTGAATGGTCAAATTATATCATTTTCCTAATTTTAATTTTCCCAATGGCAAGAAACTGTCAATCCTGACAGGAGAATACATTGGTAATCAGTATAAAGATAACCAGAACAACGGCAACGCCAAAGCGTAGCGAATCCCATCGAACAGCCATGGATGGCATTTTTACAAACAAAGTATATAGCAAAAATGGCAGGCATTTTTCAAAATGGCCGCCTTCTACCAAAAGTGTCATTAGACAGTGTACCATGCTTACAGTATTCATATCGCAAATATGAACAAAATTGCTTCACTACTTTTCGAATTATTATAAAATACATTAAAATGGCGGCCATTTTCAAAATTTTTTTTCAAAATGGCCACCTTCTACTCAAAGTGTCATAGGATAGTATGTCATGCTTTTAGTATTCACATACCAAATATGAACAAAATCGCTCCACTACTTTTCCAGTTATAGTAAAATACGTTAAAATGGCGGCCATTTTTCAAAATGGCCGCCTTCTACCAAAAGTGTCATTAGACAGTGTGCCATCCTTATAGTATTCACATACCAAATATGAACAAAATCGCTTCACTACTTTTCGAGTTATAGTAAAATAGGTTAAAATGGCAGCCATTTTGAAAAATGGCCACCTTCTACCAAAAGTGTCTTCAGACAGTGTGCAAGGTTTATAGTATTCACATACCAAATATGAACATAATCGCTCCACTACTTTTCGAGTTACAGCAAAAATCGTAAAATAAGGAGTGAAGGCCGCAATTTTTTCAAGATGGTTGCCATGTGCTTCTTTAATATCTACATTTCTAGCTTTATTAATGTCCTATATAATCTTTTTACATCTAAAACATATTGCTATTACAGTTTTACATATTGCACCTAAATTACTGTAAATTCGGCACTAAAATGGCCCCCATTTTGAAATGAGCAGCCATTTTGAAAATCAGCTTTCAAGCAGAACTTCTACCCCCATAGGATATATGTGTACAAAATATGAACAAAATCAGGCTAACGGTATTTGAGTTATTGCCCGGACGTACGGACGGACGGACGTACGGACGGACGGACGTACGGACAGACGGACGGACGGACGGACGGAGGCGTTCCCTATATCCCTCCGAACTTCGATCGATGGGATAACAAATCATTTTCACTGGAAAACTTAAAACTTTGCCTATGATAGACATGTATTCAAAATTGAATAATATAATAAATACTTTAAGACTACAAATATGGTTGGTCTTTTAGACATGGTCAGTCTTTTACACATTTTCCTCAAATCCTGTTTTGATGTTAGCTGTGGAAAAAGCTTCGTAAAACCCATATGACTAGTGTCTACTTATTGTACTTACCTTCCAGTTCATCCTGGGGGAAACTATGTCACATGTCAAGGTGTCACCTTATGGATTCTAGCTCACTCTGTGACAGCACCTCTGCCAGTGTCACTGCAGATCAGTGTGACATACACTTAGCTCCACACTAAAATTCATATTGAAAATGCTGTTACTTTTAACAGTGTACATTAAACGATCCTAAGGAGCTTACATTTATGACTCAAACCTCTTTTTGTAATTTTTAAATAAAAATCATGTGGCTTTTTGGAAAGGCCAATTAATAAATCATAATAGCAGTTGTTATCCATCCAACACTAATTTTCCATGTTAAATTAACTGATGAATGGATATTTGATAATATATTAAGAGGTTATTTTCTTCTTTGGCATCCACTTGATTTTAAAGCTTAACACATTGTAGAAATGTAAGAGCCACAGCCCTGTGCTCAGAGTGTAGATTTTTTACAGGAATGGATATCCTGACTTTCAACCAAAAATATTAATTTGTAGTCTCAAACTTTGAGAAACTTGGCACAGCTTGTGAGCTAGTTTGATGACCTTGAATATTTTACTTTTCAGATTAAACTGACCAAAATTTGAATCCAAAATCAATCACATTTTTGAAGGTCAACTAAAGGTCAAATCTCAAATATAAGGTCAAAAATAACCTATTTTTAACACATCAATCATCATTGACATCTAATATCTCAGAAACAGTAACAATTTAATGTTGAGCAATTTGAAGAGAATCTAGTTACAATTAATTTATTACAAGAAATAATGAAGTATAAGGACTTTGAGAAACTTGGGAAACTTGCCATAAACTTGATATATGAGAAACTATTTTTTCAAATGTTATTGAGCAAAGAACAGGTCCATTTAACAGGCCATTGGTCCACTTAGACTTTTTCCAAAAAACTCATTATTCCATTTACCTTTAAAACTGATTGCAATTTGTAGATAAACATTTTTTCTTGAGATGTGCAATTTCAAAAAGTGGCATTAGTTTTCAGTTTCTTTGAAAAATTGGCAGTAAGAACCCCTATCACAAGGCTGTCTGAATATGGGTACACACTATGTTTACCATCAAAATAATATCAAAGCTTATCATTAAATACACTTTATTATACACTTTATTATATGGAACATATGGCATACAAGCATTCAGAGGGTAGAACATTTAACAAAATCTAGCTATTTATGAAGTTTACTAATGCAAATCTGGAAAACATTGTCATTTTTTGTTTACTTTTTTATCAAGTTTTAGCATGGTGCTCATTTCCTTTCGTTGAAAATATAACCATCAGCCCACACTCCCACAAAAAAGATATTGAAACTGTATAATGCAGAGACAGTAAAGTAGCTTCTCTGCAAATATCATTTTTGTGGGAGTGTGGGCTCACCACTAAAACTGAACTTTTATGATGAAAATAAGGCTGACTGGTTTATGTTTTCAATATGGCTGCTAACCTGGGCATACATGTATACTACATAACTGCATGTACAGATTAGGCCATTCAAAATTAATTATATGTTTGCATTCTGATGAAGGGCCTTCATTATATTAATAAAAACTACAAAACCTTTATTTATTTAAAGGGTTTTATATATTAACAAGTACAGAGTACATGGGAGCATTTTGTTTTTTCTGAAAACATGGAATTAAGTGACATTAATTATTAAAAATCTTTGAATGGCCTAAGTGTTTTTCTAAATAGGGAATAAGTAGAAATTATTTTAGGCAATCCTTTAAGTGTCATGCCATTTATATATGATGCTGCCTTAGATTTTATATTATATTTTGAAATTCGAATATGGGAATTGCAAATTGGCAAATAACTTTAAAACTAAGTCTCCATACAGACATTTAATTTCAAATTCCAATGCAAATGCCAATGGGCATTTATTAAAAGTGACCCTATAACTACTTAGAATATGGCAAACATGTTTAGAAAACTGGCGAGAAGCAATTGAAATCAGAAAATCCATTCTCATGGAAGTGCCCTTGTGTGCATTTAATTGCAGCCATTTTATCCTAATTGCCCATGGGCATTTAAAATAATAATCACATCCTAACTCTCAAAACATGCTTGTATTAGGATACTGTTGGAGTTTCAAAAGGCAACAAGAACATTCATTTTTGAAACAGGAAAATTTAGTCCCCCCCAAAAAATGCCCATATGGGGATTTATTCTCAAGATTTTCATGTAATTGCCCGTGAGAATTTATTAAAAATATTTTTATTTCCATATACATGTCTTATTATCAGTCATCATCAAATTAAGCCAATTGCTTTCATTTCTTGTGTTAGAAAACAGCAAAATTTTGACAAAAATAGCAACTCTCAAAGTTGACCTTTAAACCACCCTAATGTCAAGGTCAAATGTCAAAACTCTCAGAAATCACATTTTAAGTAATAAGTTATACTTCCTCTTCAATTCCATGTCAATATATACTTGTTTTGTAGGGGGGCTAAAAGAGGGGTTTACCGCCACCTGTCCCTTCAAGAACTGCATAGCAGTCTTAATTTGTGCGGCCAATGACCAATGGCTCGGCTATCACTTGTACTTACCTTCCAGTTCATCCTGAAGGAGACTATGTGACCTGCCCAGGTATCACCTAATGGTTTGTTGCCATGGTCATGTCTCAGATCTGTCTATAAGAATAACAGTGCATCTAGCTCAATTGTCACAGCACCTTTGTCAGTGTCACTGCAGATCAGCGTGGTATCTACACTAAGTTACAGTCTAAAATGTATATTGAAAATACTGTTATACACGTGGTTTTTATAATCATGTTTTACTTTTAACAATGTAGATCAAACAATCCTTAGGGGTTGACATTTATGAATTAACTTTTTGTAATTTTTAATTAATTTATAAAAATTATGTAGCTTTTTGGAAATGGCTAAGTAATTAATCATAATAGCAGTTCTTATTCTAACATCTAACATTAATTATCCATGTTTAATTAACTGATGAATGGATATATAGGGCCCCAGCCAGAGTTTGAAAGTATTGTTTAACCATCTAAATAAAACGTATCATTACTTTAAAAGCTGTATTGGAAATTTTCTGAAAAAAGTTGACTTAATTTTGAAAAAAAGTTATTGATATTTAATTTTTGAAATTTTAGCAGCAAAAGTTTAAATTTATTGACAATCAAATACAGCACTTTCCACTTTCACACCTCATTCTCTTATACGTCATAGCACTGGGAGTTTACAACGTGATACCCAGTAATCTCCACGGGAGATTTGTAAGTATTCATTTATTTCGATGTTTTGACAAAATATGGTCCTATCCATTTCATAGAAACATTGACCATACCATGCAGATATACCTCTTGTATCACTGCGTCTCAACATTTTGTCTAAACATGGTCTGAAACAACAATTTTTTGAAAAACAATGATAATTTTTCACGAAAATCATTATAGTTTCTACAATTTTAGCCCTTTCGTCTTGAAATACTGTTAAGATTAACAACACAATTTTGACATATCATCCAGACACTTCAGTTTCCCAAATCAATGAAAGAATTATTGGAAAATTAACTTTTCTTTGAAAGTGTATGACGTAAAAGGAGTATGACATTCAGGGAATAAAAATCTACAATGAAATGTTGTATACCTCCTTTATGTCGTATACTTTCAAAGAAGGATTAATTTACTTTCATTGAATTGGGAAACTCAAGTGTCTGGATAATGTATAAAAATGTATTGTTAATTTAATCAATATTTCAAGATGATAGAAGTAGAATTAGAGAAATTATGATGATTTTTGTGAACAAAGATCGTTTTTTTTAAATGTGCTTTCTAGAAGGTTTGAGAGGTTTTATACCATGTTCAGATGAATTGTTGAGATGAAGTGATGCTAGATGTATATCAACATGGTATGGTAAATGATTCTACAAAAAGGAAAGAATCATATTCTGTCAAAATGTCTAAACAAATGAGTACTTACAAATCTCTCACCGAAAATACATCGTAAAGTTCCATTGCTACGACGTATAAGAGAATAGGGTGTGACTATAAAACACATTATTTTATATACCCCACTGGATAGATTAAGTAAAGTAACATAATTTTAACAAATAAATTCAATTTTAAATGCATGCATTTAATTTTATGTTTTTAAAAACTTAAAATTAGGAGGCAAAAATTATTTTCAAAACTCATAATTTTTTTCTTCTCAGTCTTTTTTAAATATGATAAACTTTCAAAATAAAACTGTATTAAAGGCGTATATTAGTTTAAAAAAATATTTCAGCATCATTGATTTCAATGAGAATTTTTTAAGTGCCTTTTTCTCTGAACCACTTTTCTGCGTTTGTGAACTCATTTCTCTCTTATTCTTCAACCAATCTTCTAAATTTTTTAAACATAAAATAGATTAAGGAGTATGCTATCCATTGGTGTGCATTACTGCTTATTAATTGATGAGGACAACAAAAAATTATTTGAAATAAGTTCACAATTTTTCGAACCAAAAGTCTTTCAAAATCACCATTTTGGAAATTAAATTGCAAAGTTTCACAAACCACATTTTGATAACAATTGGTAAGACTATAAGTCAAAGTGATTTGAACTTTATGTGGGGCCTTTTATATATTAACAGGCTATTTTTCTCTGTGGCATTCATTTGACTTTAAAGCTTGACACATTATCACTGGTTCCCAACTGGTTATAAAGATATTACATCTTTATAACAAAATGTACGAACTTCCATCGGAGGAAATTTTTATTTTCATCACAAGGAAGTCAATTTGTATTCAAATAATTTACCCGAGTGTTAATTTCCTCCAAGTTCATCCATTTTGTTATTAAGACATAACACCTTAATAACCAGGGGGTCATTAACAGAACTTTCGTAAAGATACGAATTCGCAAGTCAATTGTTAATTTCATGGATTTGGTAAATGTGCATTAACAGAACTTTCTTAAAGTTGCGAACGATTCACAAAAGTTATGAAAAAATGACGTCACATATGCTTTCGTTCGTAACTTTAATAGCACCTCGGACCCTTTCGTAACTTTGCGAATTGGCATATTTCTCATTCATTTCTTATGTAAGGTATACAGTTTGGCAAAAACAAATTGTTTTTTATATGCATGCCAAGTTTCAAGCTAAAATATCCACTAATTCTTGCACGATTAGCAAATATGTTCCCGAGCTGGGAATTTTTGAGATTGCGGAAACAGGTTTAATCACAGCGCGCAATGATATTAAATGACATCATATTTTTATTTGTGCTAAATAATGATGAAAGATGACGTCACAATAAGAAATTCGTTAACGAACGATAAAAGTTACGAATGACTTACGAAAGTGTTCAGTTAATGGCCCATTCGTAACTTTACGAATTCGTAAGTCATTCGTAATTATTTAAATATTTACGAATCTATAAAAATACGAATTACGAATTTGTAACTTTGTGAAAGTTCTGTTAATGACCCCCAGTTGGTGACCAGTGATTAACAGAAAAATAAGTTTATCACTTACCTCATATCAGAAAAGGTTCGGGAGTAGTAGATCTGTTTATTAAATCAACCTGTATTACCTTGTTCATCTTCCATCATAATTCTCAATTGCTCTACTTACTCATTGTTTTGTTTTTGTCTAGTGTTATTTTTATTACTTTGCTATTCCATTGTAACATTGTGATATGTTTCAGAGCTGCAAATCATATTATTTAATTTACTGTCTTCTGTTTGCAATTTCCCCTTTGTCTCCTCTGATATTGCTGTTCTTTCTGCTTTGGTCTGTTGTAGAACTGTATTTTAAATTATTTATTCATTTTCTAAGTTGTGTTGACTTCCTGTTCATCTGTTTTATATATTGTCTTATTTTGTTGTTGATTCATTTGTTGACATTACCACCTTCATAAGTATCCATTGTCGCCATAAGCATCACTATTGTCGCCATAAGCATCGCTTTTGTCACCATATGCATAACTTTTGTTGTCATAAGTATCCCTATTGTTGGCATAAAACCATCCAATTAGCTTAGTGGGTATCACTGATTTTTTATAGTCCTTTACAACTTAATACTTTAGATTATGTATACTACACTTGTAATTATTTCACATTCCTTATAATTATTTTGATCATTTCATGATAACTGTAATAGATAGGCATGACACTTATATCTACATTTATTAATGCTCTACTGGTATAGACATGATCAATACATGTTCCACCTTCTGTAGTTGGTATATCTGTGTCTGAGAGTAATAAGTATCGTTTGCGCATCATGAAATCGTGAATGTAATGTTTCTTTGAATCCAATAAATTTTCATTAAAATCACCTACGACGAGAACTTTGTCATGGTTTTTGTGAACATGCTGCAAAATTTTCTCCATTTCTGTTATGAATTTAGTTTTCTGCATTTTAGGCGACTTATATATAGTTATAATTGCAATATCTTTAACAATAGTTATAGCATTGTCTAATGGTGATGGTATGCTGATTGTTTGCACATTTCCTAAAATGCTTTTATTATAAATTGCAATGCCACCTTCATGGTTTGATAAGTTTAATACTTTTCTATTGACTAAGTGTGGAGAGTTAAATGTTTCAATCTCAAGGATCCCACTTACTTTTTCATCTCTAAGCCATGTTTCTGTGAGACAAATAATGTCACAACAAGACAAATCAGTGTTAGACTTAACATCTTTTATGTGAGCAATCAAACCTTGTGTATTGTGATAGATAAGGCTTAGATCATCTTCTGTTGCAGTTTCATATTTGGGCAGGTCAAAGTCTGGCATTTCGTCTAAAGCTTTTGCCATTTTTTCATCACAGTAAATTGACTTTGGATCATAATCGATAATGTAGAGACCATCAGATGAAGTAACTCTACTAAAAGCAACATATGCTTGACCACCAGCGAACATATCTTTGCAAGAAATTGCTAGTCGGTTACATGTTTTTCCTTGTAACTTATGTATAGTGCAAGCGTATGATGGAATAAGTGGTATTTGCTGTCTCATAAACTTGCTATTGACTTCATCATTATATGGTTCAATACGTATAGATTCAGGATGAACTTCAGTCTGATTTTTATATCTGGTCTTAATACCTACTTTTGGATTATCAAACTTCACCCATACAGCACTTGGCATATTGTCGGATTCCTTCTTAAACTCAATTGCAGTTACAACACCAAATGCACCATTAGCAAGTCCATCAGCAATACATATATTCTTTATCAGAAGAACTTCTGTACCAATACAAATTTGCAATTCATGAAGAAGTGTATCTGCTCGCTGTTTTGGTTCTTCATCAATTTTTTTCCATTCTTGCCCCTTCAATTTATTGTGGTCAATTGCTTTTATCTTATATATTTTGGCATTTGTCGATTTTGCATGTGAGAGTATTCTCTTCCGATTATATGCATCAACATTGACACGCTTTGAATATACCCTCATAACATCTTCTGGAATCGGTTTCTTCATTATTTGTCTTATAAATTCATCATCTTGAGCTGATATCCTTTCTCCTTTTTTAAGAACTCTAATCCTATTTAAAAATTCTGCATATTTCATATCACCCTTTTGTCTCATGATTTGTGTAAGCTCTATTTTCTTGAACTTTTCCCAAGGGTTATAATTTGTTTCATCAGACTTAAGTAAACTTTTCTGTTTGACTGGAGGCAATTGATAAAAATCCCCAAATGCTAATATTGAAGTATCGCCAAAGTCAGGATTATCACCAGGTTTAATTTGCTGAAGCCTTCCTCGTACTGTATTAAATAGTCTAACGCTTACCATAGATATTTCATCAATTATTAAATCTTTCAGAGATTCGAGTCTCATTTTCAATGGAGCTATCTTGGATTCTTCAAGTTCCTCATACACTCTAGATAGATATCGTGAAGTTATTCTGAATGCAGAATGTAACGTATTGCCATTAATTTGGAAGGCACTTGTACCTGTTGGACTAGTTAAAAGCACACTCAAATCATTTGGATGCTTTAAAAGGTTTCTCAATAAATGGGTAGCAATGTAATGAATACATTTTATTAGGTGTGATTTACCAGTTCCAGCTTTGCCACAAATATGAAGAAATAATGGTTTTATTTTCTTACCCCATGATAGTTCTAGGCATTGTTTTCGTATCAAGTAAAATATTTGTTTTTGTTTTGTGTTCATAGATCTTATCAATTCCATGGCTTCATTTGTCGGTATTGTGTCCGTTTGTAATTCAACTAGACAATTCACTTTTCCTGTTTCCTTGTCTTTGGTTTTAAAATCAATGTCAGGCATATCAGTTTCATCAATGTCATCAGATATTGGTTCAATATTTTCAGAAATACACTCTTGTCTTTCTAGTTCTTGCTCAGGAGCTAAATTAGCCCATGCATTCTCATACGAATCTCCGTCAGATAATTTATCTTGTGCAGCATTTAATTCATCACCAGTTACATCATAAATACTTTTATGTTTTGTTACAATTTCAGAAACATTAAACAATTTACCTCCTTGTTTTATTTTGCCACATTTAAAATAGCCTTCAAATGTTTCATGTTTAGTAGGTCGTAATTCCTTATCACTTCTGTGTGGGATGAACAGTTGGAGCATACTATGATAATATTCATCTGGATTAGTTTCCTTTGAGAACTTTGGGTAGCGTATAATAGCTGGTGGACTTTTTGATCGCTTTTGTATAAATCCTAAACCAAAGTCTAGTTTTATTTTTTTGGATGTTTCCTTCTGATTTTCTACTATATCTTCATCATTGTTATATGTCACAAGTCTATATTGTGATGCAAATTCTGCCAAGCATAAATCATTGAATTCAACACTGTGTGGTCTTGCAAAATATCTATCTATGATACTTGTTGCCCATATTTTATCATCTTTCTGTTGACGAATTACTGAAATTGGTAGTGACATTTTAATAGGATTGTTACCTACTGGAAGGAAAACAGTTTGTCTTGAGCATTCTTTGAGATGAAGATTACTTGCTCTGTATACGGCTTCTTGAGCACTAACTTCTCTATGTTTCATATATCGGTAACCAATGATTTTCATGAGTTTAGAAGCTGAGGAGTTTTGTTCTTTGGCTTCCTGTTCTGCATCTATAAGATTCTGACTCATTTCTCTTTCCTGTTTTGATATATATGATACAATGTAGACAACACATGAAAATACATCAAGGACAAATTGTATATCCATATTGGCTTCCCATGCTTTCAAAAGGTCTGCATTGTAGTTATTTATCCAAATGTCTTTAACAGTTCTCTTCAAAAATATGGCTTTCCTTTTACTTTTTGTCAGAGTTCTTATAATATTTTCATATTTTTCCATTGTTAAGCCTGGGTGTGCTTTTTCAAATATTTCATTTAATGTCATTTGAGAATAATCTTCAGAGAGAAAGAATTCCCAGAGAGATTGAATGATATCTTCGGCTACTTTTATTGGTATACACTCTGTAGTCTCATCAGGAATTTTGTCATCAATGATAAAGGTTTTCTCAGATGGCAGTCTTGGAAAGTGAAATCTACAAGTTCTTTTATTTTTCTTGCAACTTTTTGAGTGGTTTTTGCTGTGTGTTTGGACTTCGTTTACTATTCTGAACAAGTCTGAGTCAGTTTTTTCATCGGGCAATGCACAAGTGATATACTTATCTATGAATTCTTCAACTTCTAAATTTGGTGATTTACCATAAACGGGAGCATCTTCGATCCAAATTAAACAATGTATATGAGGTGATCCTCTCATTTGAAATTCAACTCTGTAAAACATGTCTTTCACTTTACCAATTGGTTCAGCTGGTGATTTAATAACATCATTCATGAACCTTTTCCATCTATTATCAAACATTCTAGTTACAGTGACCGGATTATCCCTTATCAGTTCACAACGTTCTGTTTTGGTTATTTCTTCTGGTAATCGAGGGTCATTGTTTTGTTTGAGAATTGTGTTAATAACTTCATTCCATTTCATATCTGCTGACGAAAATGAGCAAAACCATGTTGGTGGACCAAGTTGCCTAATCATTGCAAATAAATCTTTTTGTACGTGTTGCCAGTATGGTGGTGTTCCACGAATCGGTTGCAAATAGTGATGACCAACATTCTTACGGCAAAGCATTTCACTCTTTTCTTTGTTGATAATATCATCAGCTGTTATTGTATTACCGCTTGTTGATTTTTCTGTTGTTTTTCTGAGGTTAATACTAACTTTGGATATTATATTCTGGAGTTCAGTCAAAAATTGGGCATAAAATATATATTGAGTATTCTTAGCAAATCTCAAGTCTGCAGAGAATAGCCTATTACCAAAATATTTTGTTGCTGACAACTTTTTTTCTCTATTTTCATCATGAGCGTTTCTACCATTTGGAAATAGAGTGGGAAATGAAAGAGCTTCATTATTCTTTTCTTCAAGAATACGTATTGGTTTGTTTCCTTCTCCTGGTGCTATGCAGTATATTTTGTCAAGATGTGTATCCAGAATGTGTTGAGCAATGTTATCAGGTTGCAAACAAGTATCAGATACTACACCCATCATATCATTTGATGTGTCTTTCCCCCGATTCTCTGTGCTATTTTCTAGTTGACATACATTACAGTCAATATCAGTTTGTTTCAATTCAGGTGTCATTCCATATTGCTTTTGATCTTCTTCACTTAAAATTTCTGGAGGTATTAAGTTCACAAAATCATCCAATATATTAATGTCTTTGTAGTGCACATTGTTTTGTTTTAGGTATCCCAATGCCGCTTTAACTTTTGAAATACTGACTGATTTATATAAGTAATGACCTCGATATTCAAGTTTGCGTTTGAGTTTGACAGTCAAAAGCTGCTCATCATGAATTGGTCTTGGTAAAGCATTTATGGTTTCCTGAGCATTATTTGACACAGATATAACAGGACCATTCATACCAAATTGCCCTCCTCTTGGTAATTGTACTACTTTCATAAAAGGTAAACGTAACGATACTAAATGTTGTTCAAGGACATTCAAATCTTTCAATTCCGCTGGTATTGTTTGTAATAACAAATTATTGCTATTAGCCATTGGGGGAATATTGCCATTTTTAAAATGTACATGACAGTTCTGACATATCCATAGTTTACTTATTGGAGACTTACAAAGTTCACAGTTTTCTTTGCATGATATTTCTCTAGTATGCAAATATATTTTTGAAATACACTTTTGTTTGTTTTCCTGAGATACTTTAGAATATGCATTTCCCTTGTAGGCTAGCACCTGGTGTTTAAATAGCAATCTGTGACAAACCACACAAATATAGTTTAGTCCATCATTTATTGTTTGTTTAAAGTCATGAATTACTCTTTCAATATTTTTTCGTTTGGCCTTTTTGGTAATGTGTTTTTCTTTACCTTGGATAATTTTCATTTTTTTGAAGGTTTCATCAGTGTCATATTTTTGTTTGATCTGTTGCTTAACTCTTTCTTTAAAGTCTTGATCAAATTCATACTTTTCTTTACTGTATCGCTTGACTCTTTCTTTAAAGTCTTGATCAAATTCATACTTTTCTTTACTGCATCGCTTGACTCTTTCTTTAAAGTCTTGATCAAATTCATACTTTTCTTTACTGCATCGCTTGACTCTTTCTTTAAAGTCTTGATCAAATTCATACTTTTCTTTACTGTATCGCTTGACTCTTTCTTTAAAGTCTATATCACATCCATATTTTATTTTACTTTGGTTAAGCTTGCTATGTTTGAGGTCTTCATCAGTTTCATATCTTTGTTTGCTTTGGTTAAGCTTAGTACGTTTGAAGTCTTCATTAGTTTCATATCTTTGTTTGCTTTGTTGCTTGCTTTGGTTAAGCTTAATACGTTTGAAGTCTTCATCAGTTTCATATCTTTGTTTGCTTTGTTGCTTGCTTTGGTTAAGCTTAATACGTTTGAAGTCTTCATCAGTTTCATATCTTTGTTTGCTTCGTTGTTTGCTTTTATTAAGCTTAGTACATTTGAAGTCTTCATCAGTTTCATATCTATGCTTACTTAAAAATTTCTTTTTATCTTTTAACTCAGGTGTAGATGCATATTTCTCTCTATCATGTTCCAATTTTTTATTTTTAAAGGTTTCATCAGTAGTATACCTTTTTTTCAGAAGAATGTTACGCTTGTATTGCCTTTGATCGGACTTAGACATTTTTCTCAATTTATCCTTTTCTTTATCTGAGAAAATATCAGTTTTGCAATCTTCAGCGCACAGGTTACTGTTTTCTTGATTATTCACAGTATTTTCAGAACAATGCACTCTAGCTTTATCACATTTTCCAGGAACTAGCTGTCCACGTTCGCATGTGAATTTACATAGGTCAACATATGATTTTTTGATTTGAGCATTTTGTTCATGATCGGACATTAATTCTATACTTTTAGATTCTTTTCTTTGATGTACATCAATGTTTTCATCAAAATTTAATCTTCTTTTGCAAAATGTTCTTTGGGCTGACTTTGAGGACATGGATGGTTGACTAGCAGTAAGTTTTTTTACTTCATTTTTTGCTTGGTCATTTCTACATTTTATTTTGCTGGATATTGTTGATAGTTTAGGCTCGGAGTTTTGATCTTTTATTTGCTTAGATCTCCTACATTCTTCAAATGTTATACCATCAACAGAAAATCCATGTTTGGCATTAGTTCTGTTTATTAAACTATCAGTTAAAGACTCGGCAGTGTTCCACAAGAATAAGGATATTTTTTCCAATGAATTCGACATGTGAATTATTGCATTTCCTGAAACATTAATTCTTCCTTGATCATCCCTACTGTGTGGGTCAAATGAATAATACATGGCTTTGTTCTTCATCACACATGTTGTTGTATTGAGGAATGTAACAAGGCATGCATTGTAATCTGTGAAAGCGTTTTCAATAGCTTCATGTAAAGTTAATCCTTGGCTATCTTCTTCAGTATAATTCCAGTATTCTAAGTAGCCCTGTTGTTGTCTTGATTTGTATGCATAATTTTTGTTGTTAAAGCTTAAGATTTTTGGAATATCAAATATTTCCAAATAACCTGTTGGAGTTGGATTTTGAGATATGATACTATTGTATAATATGTTGCCTCGGACTAAAACATCAGTAATGAATTCTGCATTAATTTCATGGTGACTTTCATTTTGAAGCATCAGTAAAAATGACAAAGAGTTAGCATAACATTGTTTTCCTTGACCTATGCCTTCAAACATTACATGATTTTGAGACATATTTCCTTCTATAACTTGATCAAATATCTGTATTGCTGATGCATTGTTCTTTGCAGGATTTGTATTTGTATTTGCATCTATCACATCTGTTACCACGTCATAATGACATTGGCTAGAATGATCTAGGTACATACATCTGTTAACAAATGTTTTTCCAAATACTGTCCATCTATTTGTGTTTTCAAAAGTAAGTATCTGGGTTTGGAATAAATGGCAAGCTGCGGCAATTTCAATATCAGTTCCCCATACAGATGATCTATTCATATTTTGGGATTTTATATGATTTTCCAATTCTGTTGCGGTCATTCCTCTTGTTTTACAAATGTATTTCTTACAGCTTTGGTCATTTCTATGAGACACTATACTCTGTCTAATAGCAGTGTGGTCATTTTCATCGTTTGTTATACAATATGCAATTGCTCTAAAAAGACAGTTTCCATCACCTCTGATATGTTTTAAGGATTCATATTTTGGCTTCATAAAGGCAATTTCAACATTGTCATATACAGGATCATTGCTTTTTGGCGTATACTTGAGATGATGGATGTTACATAAATGAACTTTCTCTTGGTTTTGCAAAGGGTTAAAATTCCCAATAGGCTCACTGTAGGTTTCTTTCAAAACAGTTACATCATCGGGACTTTCCTTTGATTTATCCTTAGAATTATCTTTTGGGTCGTAACCTCCAGTTTGGGAAACTTTGTATTTTGTTCCAGTTTGTAAATCTTTCGAAGACACATTTTCATTAAACAGTTTGTCACCATTGTCAGCTTCTAAGATTTCAGTCTTTTTCACTTCATATTTATGGTTCATGGAAAACAGTATTTCATTGTTTTTGCTATGACTATGAATCGTTACTGGTGGAACACGTAAACATCCTTCAGCAAAAATATCTTGCATTTGTTCTACAATTTCTACAAAGTATGGATTTTCACTGTCTGGCATATCTTTAGTTTCTGGTTTGTTTCTAGTTGTATCAATATCTGATTTGTAACTAAGATATTTGGATCTTTTCAATTCTTTCCTGTTTGAACAGTGTTCAATATTCAGCTTGAACAGTGTTTCAGTGTTATCAATGTTTAAGATTTTGAGATCATTATTTTCAATTGGTGGTACTCTTACAGTGTTGTCAGACAAAAACTGTTCTAGATCATGGTGTGGCAATACATGTTTCTTTGGTTGTGAAGCTCTGAAAGTACTATCTGGGACATGCTTTTGTTGTTTTGAAGTTGAGATGCTTTTCAATCGTCCAAGTTTACGCCTCGATAGTTTCTGTGTTTTTATAAGAATAGGCTGTAATGTTTCATTGTTTTTTAAATGTCGTTCCATTTTCTTTCTTCTTGCTTTCATTTTGATAACTTCAGATCTTTCTTGTCTCCTTATTTTGTTACTTAAGTACTTTTCTGATTTCAACAGAGATCTAAGAATATCATTGTTATCAGTAAGAAGTGCGTTCACATCATGAATAATTTTGAGAGATTTTGCAAGAGTATCAATGCAGTTTGCTATTAAAATATCTTTTGGTTGTGTGACAGTTCCAACCTCTGCTGACACATTGGCAAATTTGGTAAGTTTTCTGAGTTTCTTCTTCTCAGATTTCTTTATGGTATTCTGTATTAACAGTGTGGCAAACTCAGATATTAATGAATCTTCCATATCTTCTGCTAACACCTTGTGATGGTTTGTATTGTTCTCAGTAATATTAGAAGTTGTACGGGATATTGTATCAATGTTTTTATACATATATTCAGTTGAACATGAGAATGCGACTTCCGAAAGTATGGTCTTATTGAAGCACAATGGTACTGGCATTTCTTGCTTTCCATATGGTATTTTAGGTAAATTAGGCACTTCAGTTTGTATTTCAGTTTGTACTTCAGCTTGTACTTTAGGCACAGTAAGCACTTCAGTTTGTATTTCAGGTACAGTAAGCATTTCAGTTTCTATTTCAGGTACAGTAAGCTCTACAGTTTCTATTCTAGGTACAGTAAGCACTTCAGTTTCTATTCTAGGTACAGTAAGCACTTCAGTTATTCTGGGTACAGTAAGCACTACTACAGGTTGGGAATGCATTTGGTCTCCCTCCAGCCGCGATGCAAATGCATCACCCCCACCGCGACCTTCGCAGGAATCATACCCACCAACCCTTCGCTTCTTCCTCCGATCAGGTGTGGCCTGTAAAAAATTAATACTTACTGTACTCTTAGTATTTTTTTGTATGCCATTATATTTTGCGCTTTTTAAGAGCATTATAAATT
Source organism: Owenia fusiformis (assembly GCA_903813345.2). Lineage (NCBI taxonomy): Eukaryota > Metazoa > Annelida > Polychaeta > Sabellida > Oweniidae > Owenia > Owenia fusiformis. The sequence continues at coordinate 267,911 of CAIIXF020000013.1, forward strand.
TGTAAAATAAAGAAGCCATGAAATTCTAATGATCTAAATTCACAAAAAATACATCCTCCAATCACAGGGCTTCAAAATCCAGAATATATTCTTTCTTTTTACCCCCTGCGATAAGCAGTTAGTATTTCCCCTATTAAGAACTCGTAATCTGATTGGTTGTTGCAACAGAAATCACTCAGAGTTTGCAGTATTTTACAGCTTGGCAATAAAGGTATTTTTGAAAGCATGAGCCTGGTCTAAGGCAAAACCAACAAATTTTTGTGAGGGCACTAGTATTGCCGATATTAATGTTCAATAAGATAAGATAAACATGCAAATTTACATAATAAAAAAACATGCGACGTTTTGAAATGTCTCAAATCACCAAATATGATTTAAAAATTTGAAAAAAGTGAAAGTTACAGAAAACTAATAGAAACTGAAAATTTTCAATAACACAAAAAAAGCAAAATATAAAACCATGGAATATTGCAAAAAGTATAGTATCTGGTATTCAGATGAATGAATGACTAATACAAACTAGACAATAGCAATGCCAAAGCGTAGCAAATCCCATCGAACAGCAATGGCTGGAAATATTTACAAAAATTGTCATTAGACAGTGTGTCATGCTTATAGTATTCACATACCAATTATGAACAAAATTGCTCCACTACTTTTTGAGTTACAGCAAAAATAGTAAAATAAAGAGTAAAGGCCACCATTTGTCAAGGTGGTCGCCATGTGCTTCTTTAATATCAACATTTCTAGCTTTATTAATGTCCTATATCATTTTTTACATTTAAAACATATTGCTATTACAGTTTTACACATTGCACCTAAATAACTGTAAAATTGACACTAAATGGCTGCCATTTTTAAATGAGTGACCATTTTAAAAATCAGCTTTCTAACAGAACTTCTACCCCTATAGGGCATATATGTACAAAATATTAACAAAATCAGGCCAATGGTATTCGAGTTATTGCCCTAACGGACACACAGACGTTTATACGTACGGACGTACATACGGACAAACGGACAGATGGATGGAGGCATTCTCTATATCCCTCCGAAATTTCATTCGATGGGATAATGAATACATACCTATGCAAATCACTTTCGCAGGGTTAGGATGCTACATAGTCAGTTTGATGTATCCAGTACCTGAGATTGATTGACTAATTCACTCAAACACACTAGATGTCATATTCATACTCACATACTACAACACTGCAACTGGAAGCTTAGTGATAATAAATGAATAATAAAAAGAGCACAGGTAGTAACTTATCCAATGCCCTTGACTATTCAGAAAATCCCCAAGACTGAGTGTTTCATTACATATTTTCACTACATTCATACACACTGTCTTAAAAACATACAGTGGAACACTTTCGTCATCGATGAATCAATAAGCACAATTGTCTATCTCATGACCTGTAATTGCAAAAACAGTTGTCTATCTTGATTTATCCTGAAATGTTTACAGCTCAGGAAATTCAGCATCTTTAAATGACATAAGTTATGCACAGACATTTTCACTCAATTGTTCCCAATGACTTGGAACAAGAAACTCTGCCACTTAAAGCCCAGCCATTGATCATAAATGAGTGAAAATATATAAAGCCAACACCCAATTAAACTTCCAGGTTATAGCACCAATCACCTTACCTGATGTATCCAGAGCTCTATACTACTTGGCTAGATTCCATTACCCAGGATGCCTAAAGGGTTCACTCAGTTACATACTAACAAATGCTCGACTGTCCTTAAGGAATCACAACTTGAGTTGTCAAATTTTTATAACTGAAACCCCAGACAGTGATCATTCATTGACTATAAACATGTTTCTCAAACTCACAACATCTAGGTAACAGCATACCTACCCAGTAGCTCTAGATGATGAAATATAACAATAGTCATATAACACTGCTCTCCATCTAGTTTACAAGGTTACAACATAGATGACCATTTTTAGAACTGTTGTTAATAGTTTACCTTTTTTAGGTCTAACTTGGACCTCTTGACATATTCTCTTTTCCTCAATCCTTTTGGTTTTCTCGCCATGGCTGTGTAAATAAAAAATAAAAAATAAATAATCAAGACAATAAATATACATTTTCTATGATATATGCCAGATTTAAAAAACTTCAGAAATTAACTTTTTGTATCATGTATGACAAAGAGCTGGAGTGTTACGCTATTTTTCATTTTATATGCAATTTAAAAATTTCAACAGTTAAATATAAGCTATTTTTATTTCATCTAAAATCAAATGTATCAATTGAGGCAATTTAAGTATAAAATCTAGCCAAAATTTAAATTCATCTTATTGTTACATTGTCATACTTAATTAGTCAAAACATGATTGAGTATATGGTTTGTATTTATGAATGAGTATTCAATAAAATCATGTTTGAAGGACACCAGAACTATGCTTAAAATTCAAAATTTAAATACTAAATATTTGGTTTGAGATTCTGTTAAAAATTCAATATATATATATGGTGCGCTTAATAAACTTTCAACTTCACTATTGTATTTATGGTATGGGATATATTTATCATAAGTGTATTTCTATTAGGCATATATATCATAGAATTTGTATTTTTAATTCATTGAATAAAATGTTATGTAAAATTATAGCACAGTAGATAGTGTAACCAATTTCAACTGTTTATCCTTTGGGTATTGAGTGTGAGTGTATCAAAATATGACAAATTATGACAAATTATGACAATATATCATTACGAAAGAAAGTTTGATAACATAGTCACTTTGCTTGTATTTGCAAATGCAACTATCAGCTGTCGGATACTGGATTAGCTTAATGTTTTATGGTCAACCCATTTAAATATGAATATTACATGCCACTATTTTGTTCATATTAAAATGAATTGGTCATAAAATAGTAGGTTAATCCAGTAGCCAACAGAAAGTTGCATTCACTAATATAAACTCAGCCAATTAAGCAATATGTTAACTTTAAAGTGAACAATTTATTACAATGTCTAATACAAAATTGATGAGACCTTAGAAAAATAAAATGTACATTTAATACTTTAATAAAATAATCCTTAATTGAAGAAATTAGGTATAATTTTAAAAATATACCACTATGGACAAAATATTGTAAGAGGGTATAGCCAAACCAATACAGTGACAAGGATATTACAGGTGGAAGAATCATAGAACACATGAAAGGCAAAAGAGGAACTAGCAAGAACTGGTCTTAAGTAGAAGGCATTAGTTGAAAGAGTAGTAGAAGGAATATATAAGCACAAATGCCAAATGGGAGCTGTGACTAAAAACTATAAAGAACCCCAACGAGAAAAGCAAACTCTAAGTGTAAATCTGTCATAAGAAAAGTAGACCCTTTATATCCCAAAACCATGATCTAACGTGAAAACAAACAATGTCTAACATCCCCCCCTCCAATCGAGAAGCAGTATCACAATCCAGGACCAGAACACCAAGGGACATTTCATTCATACTGAAGTCATTACAATACATGTTGAAGAAAAATTGAAAAAATTGATAGCCAATACTCATAACATCAAAACAACATCATTAAATGAACAATGAAGTAACAAGTACACACTGGCATGCTGAAAATTCCAATTAAAAAACTTGTTCACATGAAGGCATGACCAACTCCATGAAAAGAAAACGACACATCCTTAGTAATTTGATCTTGTTAAGGCAAAGGGCACTTGGAAGAAACCCAGGAGAAGTGTACTGACCACCACAAGAAGTTGGTTCACAATTCAAGGTTGTTTGGTTGATTTGCATTAAAACTTCTATTGCCAAATCACTGCACTATAATGATACTCATCAGACCAGATATTCTCCTGTCTTAAAATAGTACAAAGCATAACAAGGACAAAGGTCACAGTGTCATGAGGATGCAAAAAAGATCTGATTGAAGAAGTTGCCAAAGGCTGTATTGTCCATTTATTGTCCAATTGAAATTGGATGAAAGAGATTCCCTTCATTCACCCCACACTACACAACATAGCTTAAGGTTGAGCGAGTATTAATCGCTATTAAGGAATTCTAATTGCAAAAAAACTGATTAGTAGATGCACTTACCTTGTACTTAATTTTAATGGATATATAACATCATATGCAGTTATAAGTTGTTATAAAGGAAGTGTGTGGTAACAGCAGCTCATCACGTGAGCTAATAATAACTGATAAGTAGATTCACTCACCTTGTAATTCATTTTAATAGATATACAACAACCAATTATAGGTCGTTATAAAAGGAAGTTGAATTTCTTCCACTTTGGAAGATTCATATTATCATTCACAATGGAAACTATACATAATCTTAGAACACATTTGTACTTTAAAAAGAAGTTGTGTTAGTTCTCAATAAGATTTTTAGACTGAGTTTGATTTATAATACATTCCTTTGGTTAACATGGCAGAATGTTCACAGTTCAAATTTGATTCAAAGATTTAAATGCTTTCTTAATTTATATTTGTAGAATTTTTTTGGAGACCAAAAATATTAGAAATAAAATAGTGAGATTCTGCATTTTAGTCTAAAGATTCAGTGAGAACCCTATAGTAAATAGGTTGATGGACTTAAAACTATCTGATTACCAATTACCAATGTTGACAGAACATGTACTCCCCATAGCAGCAAACCTGAAAATACTTCTATTTCTTCCAGTTGTAAGTAAATGCTCACTTCCTGTCCATTCTTATTTTGCTGATTGTTTTTTCCATCTTTTTCATTTAGCCTCAGATTGGTTTGTTATATCCATTCTTCTTTGAAAGTATTCTTTTGTCATTGAATGTATCTTTATGTTTGTGTGTTTTCATCAGCCCTCTTGTTAATGCCACATTTTCCTTAATTTGTTATCCATTCTCAGGTCAAACTCTCCAGTACATAAATAATAAATATATCCTCTTAAAACCTAACCACTTCGAGTAAACTTGCTTGGACACATCTCATTTAGCAATTGCATCTTGGTTAAACAAAGCAAGAATCACAAGAGTCTGGTACTACTGATGCCTTGTATTGATTGCTTGACTTTCCCAGCAATGTCTGCATTCATAGAATAAAGCATACAAAAGATAAATAAACTGATTGAATAATATAATGTGGCAGATACAGAAATACAGTCACTGCAGGTTAAATTATTGGTAATGCAATACCCCAAAGAGAAACAATTCTAATGCCAAAGCTTGAGATCCAAGGGTGGAGCAGGTGGTTTCAGAGAAGCTTGCAAGAACCACAGCAAGAATTATGGCTTCTGGTTACCTCATCACAAAGTCATATACAGCAGTCCAGCATTTCCTTCTCTTAAATCTTGGAGATATCACCTAAAGTAGTTTAAAGCAATTTGGTTTTCATCCTGGAGTTTGGTAAATCAACCTACCTACAATTTGAAATTAACAGCATTTAAGAAAAATGTTCTAAATTCTAAATGGGCATGGCTTTTAAATAATTTCAAGCCTCAGACATTGAAATGTCCTTATTTCTTAATTGAAACAGATTGATTTCCATTTATCTACAATGTTCCATCTATTCTTGCAGGTTCTGTCTTTCTGAAACCAGGCATTAACATGCAAACTGTCAGCACCTATTTGTTACAAATGCTCAACTCCAACTGCTATTACACATTCCACAAAAACGAAAAAGTATAATATAGAATAAAAGTTGACCAAAAATAGAAAAACATGCAGACTGACACTGACACTAAATTACTGAACAAGCTACTGTACACCCAGTACACCCAGTTTAAATTTCGCAAATTTTGAGAAATACCAATTTCGCGGCCATTAAATTTCGCGGATTTCAAAGGTTTAAATTCCATTATTCTCTGAATCCTCAAGCTCTGTAAACTAATTTACCTTATCTACAGTAATCATATTTGGATAAGATTTACAATTTCTAGATCTTAGTCAACGGCATTGTTGCACCTCAGCCTTTAATTCGCAAAATTAACGATGATTTATTTTCACGATTTTAACACAATCGCGAAAAGCGCGAAACTAAATCGCACGCGAAAAATACCGGGCGTACAGTATGTTCTTGAGGTTTAAATTATTTCTGAGTCAATTTTCTGATTGACCAGCACCTTTTCATATGGACCGAAACTGAAGTACTCCGGGTTATGTTGAGCAGCTTAATTTGATACCAACCACCTGACTTTTAAGGTCAAAGGGTTGTTTTAGCAGTCTCAGTTTTGCCCTAAATGTCTACACTGTTTGCCAGAGATGAATGATGTGTGCTAGTTGCTAGTGTATCACTTTGATTGGTTCCTCCTGATTCATCTGGTATTTGTTGTTCAGCCAAAAATTGGATTCCTCTCTATGCTGATACTGTATTTGTCTTTAATTTGGCAAAGGAGTTCATGACCATTAGACTGACAATCACAATGTTACAGCACTTTAAACAACATGCCCCAGTGGCTAATATTGGGCTGTAGGCAAACCTGCTCATGTCATCTAAATTGTCCTATCTGACTTCTACCTGTGGGTATACACCAAAGATAGAGTGTATGAGAATGACCTCAGGACAATTGCAGACCATAAAAGGAAGATCATCCATGTCATTCAGGCCATACCTGCTGAGGAATACAGTTGGATTGTTGCCAGCTTGTGCAGGTTTGCCTACAGGGCGATGATGGCCACACCTGTGTCATGTTGTTGAAAGTGCTGTATTTTGTGGGATAGTAGGAAATTATATGTTCTACAAATATGTGAAAAATCAGGAAGTTATTTCTTAAAATGACAAAGATATGAGGAAAATGCAGGGTTGCCGTTTTTTGACCACCCTGTATGATCCCAGTCGCAGTCCACCATCAGCCCCATATCCACCCAACTCAAATCAAATATTCCATGACAATATCACCTAAGTAGATATCCATGTTTTAAAACTTTTTAAACTAAAAAAAACTCAACGTTTGGAAAAAATTTGGAAAACTGAATAGGCTTACAGCAGAATGACTTATACACCATTCAAACGTTTGTGAGAGACCCCCCCCTCCTCCCATTGGCATGAATAGGGAATTTAACATCCTCACCCCGTCATTGGCCAAATAAATGTGTCAATTTCCCCTCTCTCAAATCAAATTCCCCAACCTCCCTGCGTGGGGGGTCTCAGGCAAACTTTTGAATGGTGCATTATTTAAACTTAATTAAATTTCTTATGGAAAATTGTCAACAGAATTCTATTATGTCATCAAGTCTTTTAATGGTTAAATATGCAAATCTCTCTATTGCATCATCAATGGGAACCTATAACAATAAGCCTTTAATTAAAAATGGAAGCCTAAAATAAAAGAAAAAAACACAAAATTCATTCCTTAAAGAGGAAATTATGTCCTCTAAAATAAACAGTATGATTAGAGAGCTTTCGATAAAAGTTGTTTCAAAAACGTATATGGTATGTAAACTTTGACTTTAAAGGGTCTTGTCACACTAAAATCAATTTGAAATTTGAAATTGATTTTCATGTACTTTGTTGACATAAATAGTTTCCCAATTCTATACCTCATTCATCAATCAGTGACTGTGATTGTAATATCTGTAACATCATTGTAATCTGTACATTATCAACTCAATACCTAGCTCTTGTGACGTGGTGTTCTACACACAAGACTCTTTAACGTGGTTCGTCACACAGCAGAGTAGATTATTTCACAGTTCTCAGTGATCCCCACAGCATTAAAGCAAGTGGGCACAGCCCCCATCTGAGATTTTTAAAACATGCTTGCACTCACCTGAAAATCCATTTGCACCAACTTGAAAATGAGAAAAATCATGAAAAATGGGCACATTTTGACCAATTTTGGTCTGAATTGTGAGAATGAGAATTTTGCACCCACTTGACAAAACAAGGCACAGACGTGAACAATATCGTACCTAAAACACAGCATTGTGGTCTTGTTGACCAAGAAAGCAAGATGGCCGCAGAAAAGTTAATCAGCTCTAGAACTTATCACTGTGTAACATATGTAAAAATTTGAACGGTTTGGCTAGAAACCTGTAGACAAATCTTGAAAGTGAAGATTTTAGGACGGAAAATCCAAAATGGCCACCTTAAAATTTTCCCAGAATGCCCAAAAACCAATCAGTTCTTGACGTTAGTATGTAGAAACATCCCTGAAAATTTCAGATGAATTCCTCAAATGGTTTGGCTAAAAATCTGTAGACAAGTCTTGAAAGTGAAGATTTTAGGACGGAAAATCCAAAATGGCCACCTTAAAATTTAACCAGAATGCCCAAAAACTAATCAGTTCTTGACGTTGATATGTAGAAACATCCCTGAAAATTTCAGATGAATCCCTCAAATGGTTTGGCTGAAAACCTGTAGACAAGTCTTGAAAGTGAAGATTTTAGGACTGAAAATCCAAAATGGCCACCTTAAAATTTACCCAGAATGCCCAAAAACTAATCAGTTCTTGACGTTGATATTTAGTAACATCCCTGACAATTTCAGATAAATCCCTCAAATGGTTTGGCTGGAAACCTGTAGACAAGCTGAAAAGTGAGACGCCGCCCGCCCGCCTGCCGCCCGCCAAGCTGACTACAATATCGTACCTCTTGTTAGGTACGATATAAAAACTGTGGAGAACACTGGTTCTTATAAAAGTTTAAGTTGAGATATAAGTTTAGAATGTATAAAAAGGTATATAGTAGACAATGATTGTAAACTTATAAATTGGATCTACATGTAAAGCCTAACATACGCATGATCCCTATTCAAAATTAATAAGCTGAATATGCAAAGTATCCAATCAAACACTTCGACTACCATTTTGATACATTAATCAATCCAATCTGTGCTAGCGATTTCTGGAGCGAGCCATTTGTTGCATAATAAACTCTCTCACCAGTATCTGTACAGGGTGTTTCATAATGTTCATCCCCAAATTAGGATAGACTTTAATGTATATATCATATCGGAATTCCTATTTCATTTTAGACCAAGACACCTCACACATGTGATAATAAAAGTCACAAATGGTTTGCATTTGAATGTTATGTTATGTCCAACCTCTGGAGATTTTTGAGTAATAGCTTTCATTATGTAGCACTCTGTATTTTTATTTAGAAGCACAAGTTTACATACAAGTTGACCAAATAACTTACATCGAAAGCTCTCTATTGATCGATCTGAAGCTGCAAAGATATCCAAAACAATATAAAGTCAAATCAATGCAATTTTTCTTAAATACCTCTTGAGCTCTATTTGTGTGGCTCAACTAACAACTTCATAAAATTTTAAGTCCATCGACCTTAGTTACTGATGCCCATATTTCATAAGCTGAAATCAGTAGATAACTGGCAGAGAGTCTGGTTGAGAAACATTGAGTGTGTGTGTGAATAGAGCCTTCAATTTGTGTTAATCTTTCACATTCATTATGATATACTGTACTTGTATCTTAGCATATTGCTTGAGCTACATCAAGCATGAAATCCCTACCTAACCTATTACTAGCTATGCTTAAATGGTAACAAATACATTACTATTATTGCAACAATAAAGGTTTTCATTGACACAAAGTTACACTATCCATGCTCTACATATAGCAAAGAGCAGCTGGAATATTTCAGGCCTGTGGGGCTACACCATAGTACTTGATGGTCCTGTGAAGAAGCAGATCTGACTCTTTTTTGTTCTTCACTCGTCATTCCACAGTTTCTGCTGCTGATTTTGTAACTCTTACACAGAATTTTATTCCTACCCTCTGTTCAATTTTATCAATTTGAAAAAGTTCTGGTAGCATATTTGACAGACAAAAAAGGATGAGATGCAAACAACTTTACTCTGTTTTGAATAAAATTAGTTAAAGCACTCATTCTCAAAATCATCAATTTTAGGGGATTTTTCAAAAGTTGCCCTTGCGCTTTTTAACATGACTTTAGCTTTCAAATAACACTGCAGCTTGGGCTGTATTCAAATATCTGTGTTTTAAATTGATGCCCTTGTGCCTTTCAATATTGAGTTTGTACTTTCAAATGTTGACTCGTGTGCTTTTATTGAACAATTGTGTTTTGAAATGTTGCCCTTGTGCCTTAGCTTTCAAATTTTGCGCTTATGCCTTTTAATATCGATTCTGTGTTTTCCAATTTTGCCCTTATGCCTTTAAATATTGATTTTGCCCTAATGCAAATTTTGCCAATTGTGCTTTCAATCAAATATCTGTTTTTGAAATGTTGCTCAGTGCATTAAATATTTGCATTTATTAATGTTAGCACACACATTTTAATTTAAGCAACATGTATGATTAATTCTCCAATTTGTTTACTACCGCCTTAAATATACATGCAATTTATCTTGCAATAAATCTGTGACATCGTATCAAATGATGAATTTACTTAAGATCCAAAATGCTAAATCATTTAAATTCTCAAAAATGTTGAAATTCTCCAAATTCCAAAACTTTGCATGCATCTCATCCTTGAACTACTTATTCCCTTACAGAATTTACACATTGTTTTTGGATACTTAGAAATACATTTTAAATGTTATATTTAATTTGAACATCTATTAAACCGTCCATCTAATAGTTATCTATCTACTCTATCAGGCTAATACATGAACTTCCCTAAATAATACTATTAAGAGAAAATTTAAATTTCTATTGTAAGGTGGGTTATGTATGTTGTGTAAGCATATCTATCCTCCACAAAGAGACATGGCAGTTTCCTAATTTCTCTTAAAAATTTTCAAACACTTCAATTTTAATACAAATTTAATTATTGCAAATATTTTCAGAAAAATATTATAATACTGAACATTAGCCCTAATTAAAAGTTTCCGCAAGTGCATGACGAGCCAAATTTGGTGATCTGTCAACTCGATCAACTCAACTGTTAGCTTCAGATTTATTTTAACAGGTTCATAAACAAACAAAATAGTGAACAAATACAACTAGAAAGCAACACAAAAACATTTTTATCTTATTACAGGGTGACCGGAAAAAAAGGAGACCATTGAAATAGGCAATATCTCCTAAAATAGACTAGTGACATCAATGAAATTTGGCATACATCAGGACAGTTCTATGGAAATTTGTTCCTGAAAGTGTCAATACAAGCAGTCAACTGGTTCAGGAGCTATGATCATTTACATAACATGCTCCAAAT
>CAIIXF020000013.1:282804-306804 GCA_903813345.2 Owenia fusiformis
GTTTAGGCTCGGAGTTTTGATCTTTTATTTGCTTAGATCTTCTACATTCTTCAAATGTTATACCATCAACAGAAAATCCATGTTTGGCATTAGTTCTGTTTATTAAACTATCAGTTAAAGACTCGGCAGTGTTCCACAAGAATAAGGATATTTTTTCCAATGAATTCGACATGTGAATTATTGCATTTCCTGAAACATTAATTCTTCCTTGATCATCCCTACTGTGTGGGTCAAATGAATAATACATGTCTTTGTTCTTCATCACACATGTTGTTGTATTGAGGAATGTAACAAGGCATGCATTGTAATCTATGAAAGCTTTTTCAATAGCTTCATGTAGAGTTAATCCTTGGCTATCTTCTTCAGTATAATTCCAGTATTCCAAGTAGCCCTGTTGTTGTCTTGATTTGCATGTATAATTTTTGTTGTTAAAGCTTAAGATTTTTGGAATATCAAATATTTCCAAATAACCTGTAGGAGTTGGATTTTGAGATATGATACTATTGTATAATATGTTGCCTCGGACTAAAACATCAGTAATGAATTCTGCATTAATTTCACGGTGACGTTCATTTTGAAGCATCAGTAAAAATGACAAAGAGTTAGCATAACATTGTTTTCCTTGACCTATGCCTTCAAACATTAGATGATTTTGAGACATATTTCCTTCTATAACTTGATCAAATATCTGTATTGCTGATGCATTGTTCTTTGCAGGATTTGTATTTGTATTTGCATCTATCACATCTGTTACCACGTCATAATGACATTGGCTAGAATGATCTAGGTACATACATCTGTTAACAAATGTTTTTCCAAATACTGTCCATCTATTCGTGTTTTCAAAAGTAAGTATCTGGGTTTGGAATAAATGGCAAGCTGCGGCAATTTCAATATCAGTTCCCCATACAGATGATCTATTCATATTTTGGGATTTTATATGATTTTCCAATTCCGTTGCGGTTATTCCTCTTGTTTTACAAATGTATTTCTTACAGCTTTGGCCATTTCTATGAGACACTATACTCTGTCTAATAGCAGTGTGGTCATTTTCATCGTTTGTTATACAATATGCAATTGCTCTAAAAAGACAGTTTCCATCACCTCTGATATGTTTTAAGGATTCATATTTTGGCTTCATAAAGGCAATTTCAACATTGTCATATACAGGATCATTGCTTTTTGGCGTATACTTGAGATGATGGATGTTGCATAAATGAACTTTCTCTTGGTTTTGCAAAGGGTTAAAATTCCCAATAGGCTCACTGTAGGTTTCTTTCAAAACAGTTACATCATCAGGACTTTCCTTTGATTTATCCTTAGAATTATCTTTTGGGTTGTAACCTCCAGTTTGGGAAACTTTGTATTTTGTTCCAGTTTGTAAATCTTTCGAAGACACATTTTCATTAAACAGTTTGTCATCATTGTCAGCTTCTAAGATTTCAGCCTTTTTCACTTCATATTTATGGTTCATGGAAGACATTATTTCATTGTTTTTGCTATGACTATGAATCGTTACTGGTGGAACGCGTAAACATCCTTCAGCAAAAATATCTTGCATTTGTTCTACAATTTCTACAAAGTATGGATTTTCACTGTCTGGCACATTTTTAGTTTCTGGTTTGTTTCTAGTTGTATCAATATCTGATTTGTAACTTAGATATTTGGATCTTTTCAATTCTTTCCTGTTTGAACAGTGTTCAATATTCAGCTTGAACAGTGTTTCAGTGTTATCAATGTTTAAGATTTTGAGATCATTATTTTCAATTGGTGGTACTCTTACAGTGTTGTCAAACAAAAACTGTTCTAGATCATGGTGTGGCAATACATGTTTCTCTGGTTGTGAAGCTCTGAAAGTACTATCTGGGACATGCTTTTGTTGTTTTGAAGTCGAGTTGCTTTTCAATCGTCCAAGTTTACGCCTCGATAGTTTCTGTGTTTTTATAAGAATAGGCTGTAATGTTTCATTGTTTTTTAAATGTCGTTCCATTTTCTTTCTTCTTGCTTTCATTTTGATAACTTCAGATCTTTCTTGTCTCCTTATTTTGTTACTTAAGTACTTTTCTGATTTCAACAGAGATCTAAGAATATCATTGTTATCAGTAAGAAGTGCGTTCACATCATGAATAATTTTGAGAGATTTTCCAAGAGTATCAATGCAGTTTGCTATTAAAATATCTTTTGGTTGTGTGACAGTTCCAACCTCTGCTGACACATTGGCAAATTTGGTAAGTTTTCTGAGTTTCTTCTTCTCAGATTTCTTTATGGTATTCTGTATTAACAGTGTGGCCAACTCAGATATTAATGAATCTTCCATATCTTCTGCTAACACCTTGTGATGGTTTGTATTGTTCTCAGTAATATTAGAAGTTGTACGCGATATTGTATCAATGTTTTTATACATATATTCAGTTGAACAAGTGAATGCAACTTCGGAAAGTATGGTCTTATTGAAGCACAATGGTATTGGCATTTCTTGCTTTCCACATGGTATTTTAGGTAAATTAGGCACTTCAGTTTGTATTTCAGTTTGTACTTCAGCTTGTACTTTAGGCACAGTAAGCACTTCAGTTTGTATTTCAGGTACAGTAAGTGCTACAGTTTCTATTTCAGGATCGGTAAGCACTTCAGTTTCTATTTCAGGTACAGTAAGCTCTACAGTGTCTATTCTAGGTACAGTAAGCACTTCAGTTTCTATTCTAGGTACAGTAAGCACTTCAGTTATTCTGGGTACAGTAAGCACTACTACAGGTTGGGAATGCATTTGGTCTCCCTCCAGCCGCGATGCAAATGCATCACCCCCACCGCGACCTTCGCAGGAATCATACCCACCAACCCTTCGCTTCTTCCTCCAATCAGGTGTGGCCTGTAAAAAATTAATACTTACTGTACTCTCAGTATTTTTTTGTATGCCATTATATTTTGCGCTTTTTAAGAGCATTATAAATTTGTAAAATAAAGAAGCCATGAAATTCTAATGATCTAAATTCACAAAAAATACATCCTCCAATCACAGGGCTTCAAAATCCAGAATATATTCTTTCTTTTTACCCCCTGCGATAAGCAGTTAGTATTTCCCCTATTAAGAACTCGCAATCTGATTGGTTGTTGCAACACTGCAACAGAAATCACTCAGAGTTTGCAGTATTTTACTGCTTGGCAATAAAGGTATTTTTGAAAGCATGAGCCTGGTCTGAGGCAAAACCAACAAATTTTTGTGAGGGCACTAGTATTGCCGATATTAATGTTCAATAAGATAAGATAAACATACAAATTTACATAAAAAACATGCGAAATTTTGAAATGTCTCAAATAACCAAATATGATTTAAAAATTTGAAAAAAGTGAAGGTTACAGAAAACTAATAGAAACTGAAAATTTTCAATAACACAAAAAAGCAAAATATAAAACCACGGAATATTGCAAAAAGTATAGTATCTGGTATTCAGATGAATGAATGACTAATACAAACTAGACAATAGCAATGCCAAAGCGTAGCAAATCCCATCGAACAGCAATGGCTGGAAATATTTACAAAAATTGTCATTAGACAGTGTGTCATGCTTATAGTATTCACATACCAATTATGAACAAAATTGCTCCACTACTTTTTGAGTTACAGCAAAAATAGTAAAATAACGAGTAAAGGCCGCCATTTGTCAAGGTGGTCGCCATGTGCTTCTTTAATATCAACATTTCTAGCTTTATTAATGTCCTATATCATTTTTTACATTTAAAACATATTGCTATTACAGTTTTACACATTGCACCTAAATAACTGTAAAATTGACACTAAATGGCTGCCATTTTTAAATGAGTGACCATTTTAAAAATCAGCTTTCTAACAGAACTTCTACCCCTATAGGGCATATATGTACAAAATATTAACAAAATCAGGCCAATGGTATTCGAGTTATTGCCCTAACGGACACACAGACGTTTATACGTACGGACGTACATACGGACAAACGGACAGATGGATGGAGGCATTCTCTATATCCCTCCGAATTTCATTCGATGGGATAATGAATACATACCTATGCAAATCACTTTCGCAGGGTAAGGATGCTACATAGTCAGTTTGATGTATCCAGTACCTGAGATTGATTGACTAATTCACTCAAACACACTAGATGTCATATTCATACTCACATACTACAACACTGCAACTGGAAGCTTAGTGATAATAAATGAATAATAAAAAGAGCACAGGTAGTAACTTATCCAATGCCCTTGACTATTCAGAAAATCCCCAAGACTGAGTGTTTCATTACATATTTTCACTACATTCATACACACTGTCCTTAAAAACATACAGTGGAACACTTTCGTGATCGATGAATCAATAAGCACAATTATCTATCTCGTGACCTGTAATTGCAAAAACAGTTGTCTATCTTGATTTATCCTGAAATGTTTACAGCTCAGGAAATTCAGCATCTTTAAATGACATAAGTTATGCACAGACATTTTCACTCAATTGTTCCCAATGACTTGGAACAAGAAACTCTGCCACTTAAAGCCCAGCCATTGATCATAAATGAGTGAAAATATATAAAGCCCACACCCAATTAAACTTCCACGTTATAGCACCAATCACCTTACCTGATGTATCCAGAGCTCTATACTACTTGGCTAGATTCCATTACCCAGGATGCCTAAAGGGTTCACTCAGTTACATACTAACACATGCTCGACTGTCCTTAAGGAATCACAACTTGAGTTGTCAAATTTTTATAACTGAAACCCCAGACAGTGATCATTCATTGACTATAAACATGTTTCTCAAACTCACAACATCTAGGTAACAGCATACCTACCCAGTAGCTCTAGATGATTGAATATAACAATAGTCATATAACACTGCTCTCCATCTAGTTTACAAGGTTACAACATAGATGACCATTTTTAGAACTGTTGTTAATAGTTTACCTTTTTTAGGTCTAACTTGGACCTCTTGACATATTCTCTTTTCCTCAATCCTTTTGGTTTTCTCGCCATGGCTGTGTAAATAAAAAAATAAATAATCAAGACAATAAATATACATTTTCTATGATATATGCCAGATTTAAAAAACTTCAGAAATTAACTTTTTGTATCATGTATGACAAAGAGCTGGAGTGTTACGCTATTTTTCATTTTATATGCAATTTAAAAATTTCAACAGTTAAATATAAGCTATTTTTATTTTATTTTATTTTTTTATTTATTTTATTTTTATTTTTATAATTTTTTTTATTTCAAAGAATAAGCATGTTAAAGCAATTGCAAAAAACAATTACAGTTACAGTACAGTTACATGGTAAACCTACATTTAACAATTTTACAATACAGTACAGTGGTTAAATATTTCGTCTTAAGAGACGTAATACCATTGGCATTTTTTTATTTATTTAAAGGAAAAAATCATCAGTTTCATTTGTTTAATTTTGTTTCCATGATTTTCCACTTATCGCCTCTGCCAACCCGTTTGTCCATAATAAAATATTCCTTCACATTACTTATAAAACCTTTAAGTGTTGGTTTTAGCATAGAATATTTGCACAAATAAACATACCTTTTAAAAATACATAGCATATTATTTAAGATGATTGTCTTCTCATTTATACTCTCAGGTCCTATCAATACATTTTGTTTAGTGCATAGCAATGTGAGCTCTAAAGGAAGCCATTGTTTAATGTCATTTAATACGGCACTTACAATAGTACATTCATACAGAAGATGGCAAATCGTTTCAGGATTTGCTTTACAAAAAGTGCAAATGTTTGACTCTACGAGTCCACACATTTTTAGGTATGTATTAGTTGCTAAAAATCTGTGAAGGACTTTATAAGTGAAGGATGATAACTTAGGTTCATAGTTACTCAGTTTGTTAAGTTTATTTATCTTCTTCCAATCATTTTGATTGAGTGACAAATTCAGATCTTTATTCCATCCTTCTATATATTTTGAATTCTTTTCTAAATTCTGAACAAATTCCCAGTATATTATTTTACTAATCTTTGACTGAGTAAGGAACTTTTGTACGTGTGCTTTATTTATTTCATAATCAGTGATATTCTGATTATTCTCCATGACGTCTCTTAGCCAAGATTTTGAAATAGTGTTTTTTAGACTCAAATAGAAATCAAATGTATCAATTGAGGCAATTTAAGTATAAAATCTAGCCAAAATTTAAATTCATCTTATTGTTACATTGTCATACTTAATTAGTCAAAACATGATTGAGTATATGGTTTGTATTTATGAATGAGTATTCAATAAAATCATGTTTGAAGGACACCAGAACTATGCTTAAAATTCAAAATTTAAATACTAAATATTTCGTTTGAGATTCTGTTAAAAATTCAATATATATATATGGTGCGCTTAATAATCTTTCAACTTCACTATTGTATTTATGGTATGGGATATATTTATCATAAGTGTATTTCTATTAGGCATATACAGGGTGGGCCAAAAAAAAGTTCACCCTTTTTCATTTTAATCTCATTTTTTTTATTTTTGATGCAATCCCTTAAAAAATTGATATGTAGATAACTGAGACATTTCTAAACAAGGTTGATATATAACATTAGGTGTGTCTTTGGCTGTTTTGTTTTTAAAGTAAATGTTCAATATGTCCTCCTTGTTCCTGCACAACCAGTTTTAGTCTATGACACCATTTATTTATTGCCGCGTTAATTGATTGTTGTGATAATTGTTCCCAACATAAAGTTATTCTTTGTTGGAGTTCTTGAACTGAATAGATGGGAACACTATGAACATGTTTTTCTAGTTCATCTGATAGGGGAGGCATGATATCCTGTGACAGTTACTGAAAAGGAATTGCAGTTCATTTTTAAATAGTAATTTTCATTAATCCCAGTTTGAACTCAACTCTTAAGGGGTGCCCAATGACTCTGAGCTTGGAATAAAATCACCAGTATTAGTATTCCCAACTCTGAGTACCCCTTTTCACTGCACTATAAAGCATGAACAGAATTAAAATGGCATCTTGTACAAATTATATTATGTAGAATTTAATAACTAATTCATTTGTAATTATATCATAAGTGTATTACATAAAACCATCAAATTATTATCAATATTGTGAACGTAAAAATGAGGAAAATTGGATAAAACCATGGATTTTCAGTAACTTGTTGACCAACTCATCTATGGTAGTATCGGGTGTTTATAAGAGTACTTAATTGTTTAAAGAGATGTTTATCATCAACTCTGACTATTAATTAACACTCTACTTTGTAATATTTTGCATTAACTGACATAAAAATTATATTTACCATGATAACTTCTTTTCAAATTTCCCTCCTTTTTTTGAAATCCGCCATTTTGTAAATGAAGTGAATTTCTGGTTTTTTTTCATGACACACCATAAATATATTTTAGGTGTCATGACAACATTGTTGCATAAATTTCACTCAAATCCTAACAACATGTACAGAAATGTCTGAGCTATATACATATCAATTTTTAGAGGCATTGCATCAAAAATAAGAAAATTAGATTAAAATGAAAAAGGGTGAACTTTTTTTGGCCCACCCTGTATATCATAGAATTTGTATTTTTAATTCATTGAATAAAATGTTTTGTAAAATTATAGCACAGTAGATAGTGTAACCAATTTCAACTGTTTATCCTTTGGGTATTGAGTGTGAGTGTATCAAAATATGACAAATTATGACAATATATCATTACGAAAGAAAGTTTGATGACATAGTCACTTTGCTTGTATTTGCAAATGCAACTATCAGCTGTCGGGTACTGGATTAGCTTAATGTTTTATGGTCAACCCATTTAAATATGAATATTACATGCCACTATTTTGTTCATATTAAAATGAATTGGTCATAAAATAGTAGGTTAATCCAGTAGCCAACAGCAAGTTGCATTCACTAATATAAACTCAGCCAATTAAGCAATATGTTAACTTTAAAGTGAACAATTTATTACAATGTTTAATACAAAATTGATGAGACCTTAGAAAAATAAAATGTACATTTAATACTATAATAAAATAATCCTTAATTGAAGAAATTAGGTATAATTTTAAAAATATACCACTATGGACAAAATATTGTAAGAGGGTATAGCCAAACCAATACAGTGACAAGGATATTACAGATGGAAGAATCATAGAACACATGAAAGGCAAAAGAGGAACTAGCAAGAACTAGTCTTAAGTAGAAGGCATTAGTTGAAAGAGTAGTAGAAGGAATATATAAGCACAAATGCCAAATGGGAGCTGTGACTAAAAACTATAAAGAAACCCAACAAGAAAAGCAAACTCTAAGTGTAAATCTGTCATAAGAAAAGTAGACCCTTTATATCCCAAAACCATGATCTAACGTGAAAACAAACAATGTCTAACATCCCCCTCCCCCTCAAATCGAGAAGCAGTATCACAATCCAGGACCAGAACACCAAGGGACATTTCATTCATACTGAAGTCATTACAATACATGTTGAAGAAAAATTGAAAAAATTGATAGCCAATACTCATAACATCAAAACAAAATCATTAAATGAACAATGAAGTAACAAGTACACACTGGCATGCTGAAAATTCCAATTAAAAAACTTGTTCACATGAAGGCATGACCAACTCCATGAAAAGAAAACGACACATCCTCAGTAATTTGATCTTGTTAAGGCAAAGGGCACTTGGAAGAAAGCCAGGAGAAGTGTACTGACCACCACAAGAAATTGGTTCACAATTCAAGGTTGTTTGGTTGATTTGCATTAAACTTCTATTGCCAAATCACTGCACTATAATGATACTCATCAGACCAGATATTCTCCTGTCTTAAGATAGTACAAAGCATAACAAGGACAAAGGTCACAGTGTCATGAGGATGCAAAAAAGATCTGATTGAAGAAGTTGCCAAAGGCTGTATTGTCCATTTATTGTCCAATTGAAATTGGATGAAAGAGATTCCCTTCATTCACCCCAACTACACAACATAGCTTAAGGTTGAGCGAGTATTAATCGCTATTAAGGAATTCTAATTGCAAAAAAACTGATTAGTAGATGCACTTACCTTGTACTTAATTTTAATGGATATATAACATCCTATGCAGTTATAGGTTGTTATAAAGGAAGTGTGTGGTAACAGCAGCTCATCACGTGAGCTAATAATAACTGATAAGTAGATTCACTCACCTTGTAATTCATTTTAATAGATATACAACAACCAATTATAGGTCGTTATAAAAGGAAGTTCAATTTCTTCCACTTTGGAAGATTCATATTATCATTCACAATGGAAACATACATAATCTTAGAACACATTTGTACTTTAAAAAGAAGTTGTCTTAGTTCTCAATAAGATTTTAGACTGAGTTTGATTTATAATACATTCCTTTGGTTAACATGGCAGAATGTTCACAGTTCAAATTTGATTCAAAGATTTAAATGCTTTCTTAATTTATATTTGTAGAATTTTTTTGGTGACCAAAAATATTAGAAATAAAATAGTGAGATTCTGCATTTTAGTCTAAAGATTCAGTGAGAACCCTATAGTAAATAGGTTGATGGACTTAAAACTATCTGATTACCAATTACCAATGTTGACAGAACATGTACTCCCCATAGCAGCAAACCTGAAAATACTTCTATTTCTTCCAGTTGTAAGTAAATGCTCACTTCCTGTCCATTCTTATTTTGCTGATTGTTTTTTCCATCTTTTTCATTTAGCCTCAGATTGGTTTGTTATATCCATTCTTCTTTGAAAATATTCTTTTGTCATTGAATGTATCTTTATGTTTGTGTGTTTTCATCAGCCCTCTTGTTCATGCCACATTTTCCTTAATTTGTTATCCATTCTCAGGTCAAAGTCTCCAGTACATAAATAATAAATATATCCTCTTAAAACCTAACCACTTCGAGTAAACTTGCTTGGACACATCTCATTTAGCAATTGCATCTTGGTTAAACAAAGCAAGAATCACAAGAGTCTGGTACTGCTGATGCCTTGTATTGACTGCTTGACTTTCCCAGCAATGTCTGCATTCATAGAATAAAGCATACAAAAGATAAATAAACTGATTGAATAATATAATGTGGCAGATACAGAAATACAGTCACTGCAGGTTAAATTATTGGTAATGCAATACCCCAAAGAGAAACAATTCTAATGCCAAAGCTTAAGATCCAAGGGTGGAGCAGGTGGTTTCAGAGAAGCTTGCAAGAACCACAGCAAGAATTATGGCTTCTGGTTACCTCATCACAAAGTCATATACAGCAGTCCAGCGTTTCCTTCTCTTAAATCTTGGAGATATCACCTAAAGTAGTTTAAAGCAATTTGGTTTTCATCCTGGAGTTTGGTAAATCAACCTACCTACAATTTGAAATTAAAAGCATTTAAGAAAAATGTTCTAAATTCTAAATGGGCATGGCTTTTAAATAATTTCAAGCCTCAGACATTGAAATGTCCTTATTTCTTAATTGAAACAGATTGATTTCCATTTATCTACAATGTTCCATCTATTCTTGCAGGTTCTGTCTTTCTGAAACCAGGCATTAACATGCAAACTGTCAGCACCTATTTGATACAAATGCTCAACTCCAACTGCTATTACACATTCCACAAAAACGAAAAAGTATAATATAGAATAAAAGTTGACCAAAAATAGAAAATCATGCAGACTGACACTGATACTAAATTACTGAACAAGCTACTGTACACCCAGTACACCCAGTTTTAATTTCGCAAATTTTGAGAAATACCAATTTCGCGGCCATTAAATTTCGCGGATTTCAAAGGTTTAAATTCCATTATTTTCTGAATCCTCAAGCTCTGTAAACTAATTTACCTTATCTACAGTAATTACACCCAATGTCATATTTGGATAAGATTAACAATTTCTAGATCTCAATCAACGGCATTGTTGCACCTCAGCCTTTAATTCACAAAATTAGCCATGATTTATTTTTACGATTTTAACACAATTGCGAAAAGCGCGAAACTAAATCGCACGCGAAAAATACCGGGCGTACAGTATGTTCTTGAGGTTTAAATAATTTCTGAGTCAATTTTCTGATTGACCAGCACCTTTTCATATGGACCGAAACTTTTGAAGTACTCCGGGTTATGTTGAGCAGCTTAATTTGATACCAACCACCTGACTTTTAAGGTCAAAGGGTTGTTTTACCAGTCTCAGTTTTGTCCTAAATGTCTACACTGTTTGCCAGAGATGAATGATGTGTGCTAGTGTATCACTTTGATTGGTTCCTCCTGATCCATCTGGTATTTGTGGTTCAGCCAAAAATTGGATTCCTCTCTATGCTGATACTGTATTTGTCTTTAATTTGGTAAAGGAGTTCATGACCATTAGACTGACAATCACAATGTAACAGCACTTTAAACAACATGCCAGAGTGGCCAATATTGGGCTGTAGGCAAACCTGCTCATGTCATCTAAAATGTCCTATCTGACTTCTACCTGTGGGTATACACCAAAGATAGAGTGTATGAGAATGACCTCAGGACAATTGCAGACCATAAAAAGAAGATCATCCATGTCATTCAGGCCATACCTGCTGAGGAATACAGTTGGATTGTTGCCAGCTTGTGCAGGTTTGCCTACAGAGGGATGATGGCCACACCTGTGACATGTTGTTGAAAGTGCTGTATTTTGTGGGATAGTAGGAAATTATATGTTCTACGAATATGTGAAATATCAGGAAGTTATTTCTTAAAATGACAAAGATATGAGGAAAATGCAGGGTTGCCGTTTTTTGACCACCCTGTATGATCCCAGTCGCAGTCCACCATCAGCCCCATATCCACCCAACTCAAATCAAATATTCCATGACAATATCACCTGAGTAGATATCCATGTTTTAAAACTTTTTAAACTAAAAAAAACTCAACGTTTGGAGAAAATTTGGAAAACTGAATAGGCTTACAGCAGAATGACTTATACACCATTCAAACGTTTGTGAGAGACCCCCCCCCCCTCCTCCCATTGGCATGAATAGGCAATTTAACATCCTCACCCCGTCATTGGCCAAATAAATGTGTCAATTTCCCCTCTCTGGAAGTAATAATCTGATCAAAAATTCCCGATCCCCGCAGGGTATTTCCTAAGGAAAAATTGCTTGCCGGACATACGGACCTGTGATTTCAGAATATCTCTGGTCTGTACCATCGTTTGTCGGACATAAGGACCTGAAATTTTAGAAAATTGTCTTAAACAAAAATGGCGGTCATAAAAAGGAAAATATATCGCTTTTCAAATCAGTTTTTTCATTTTTTTTCTTTTTCTATGAATGATATCAAATTTTCAAAGATTGTATCATTTAGAGCAATATATAGGGCACATTTTCTGAAAAATTCAAAAGATTCTGTTCAGTGACCTTCCCTACGCTCCTACTTTTAGCTATTTTTCAGACACATTTTCAAAGGGCTAAAAAGGTGATTTCATCATGTTTAGGGTCATTCTGACCATGAACATTGTGATGCTGGTCCTGAAAATGGTATTTGGAACTAGTTAAATTGACTGGAGGTCAAACCAGAACTCTGTTATCTTTGTTCAAAAAATGTCCAAAAATGCAAAAAAAATTGTCACTTCCTGTTTTGTCATTTCCTGTTAACTTCCATAGCACCTTAAGGAGTCCGAAATACATAAACATGATAACGCTAATTAATTCAACTCAAACATAAGGAAAGTAAAAGAACATGAAGTCAACTACCTTGGAGAAGATGTGTATGAAGTGAAACTGACACATAATCATCAATATTTGAGTTATATTGTGCAAATTACCCTTGCCGATAAACCGGAAGTGAAAATCGAAAATGAAATTTCTTTATAATCTACATGATTTGGTGTCTTTGAACAGGTAAATTATAGCAATTATTAAATATTTATGGTCATGATCGTTAATATGATTTTAAGCAGAGTTTGAGCTCCCCTAGGAACCCTCAGGTGTTCTACGTTTACGAAATTAATGACAAAAGTCAAGAGAATAAATGTAATGTCAAAGATTATAGGGGATTTCCCTTGTGCATGACCTTCACGCTGTTGCCGATATTACAAAACAACGATCCGAAATTTACCTCTTGTCTTGAAAACAAAATGTATTTGCAAAATTTGAAACATTTTATTTAATTTTTGCAGTAATCAGAGTTGTCATTAGTTTATACTTTGGAAAAGTCAGCTTCCAATCGTCGGACATGACTTGGAAAGTATGTTTACATGTCCAGTTAAGCCATCGGTCACGCGGTCCGGTAATTTTCAATTTTTACAGGACCGTACGAAAATTGGTCGGTCTGGTCCGACGGTCCGGCGCTTAGGAAATACACTGGATCCCCGGGCCCAGACCCTCGTTAGCAGGCAAATGCTCATGATTGTTGAGGAATACACGTGCAGTACTTTCTTTTTATCAATATTTAATTTGGGAACGTACTACTTTTTCGAAAGTGCTCTATGCTTAAATGGTACTTTATGCAATAACATATTTTATATATATCCCTATATAAGGCAAACTATATTGGCTTTTTACTTTAATACCTCCCTCCATTTATTCTGATTGAACTATAACAAGGCAAGGAATACAAGTAGAATGCGGAAGTGCAACTTTTTTAAGAGGGCCAGGGCGAGAGCAAGCTCGACAAAAAACTATTTCGGCAAAAATCCTCACTCACAGGAACGTGCAAATCAAATACCTATCCCTGGGGACAATATTACGAATCAAATTCCCCAACCTCCCTGCGTGGTGGGTCTCAGGCAAACTTTTGAATGGTGCATTATTTAAACTTAAAGGACAACTGAAATAGCTTTTCTCAACTTGCAGCTACAAAAATGCGGTTTTCTCTATTGTAAGCCCATTGTAGAGTTCTTGCGATAGCCATTATAAAATAAATATTAGATAACTGCTAACGGTCATAGATAACGAAATAAAACTAACTGATAAATCAAATTGGCCCCCACGTGATTAGTAACGTCATATACAAATTATAGCTTTGGTTTATTGGTTCCATAGTAATCACAACGTCACGGCAACCATAGGATTGTTGTGTAAACAAATAACAAAACATTTTGGCATTATGACGTCATGATCTAATGGACCAAATCGGTCCACGTGGGGGCCAGTGAGAGATCACGTGGGGGCCAATAACTTCACAACCAATTCGAATATTGCTTATTAAGCAGCTATAACGATCGTTAGAGTGAAATAGTTTTCACACTACTGATTAGAAAACATGTCCAAATACATCTATCAAAAAATTGTATTGATTCCATTAGGTTAAAAATACCATTTCATATCTGCTTTAATTAAATTTCTTATAGCGGGGTCAGATGTCCTTTTTTTGTTCGGCTTTTTCAGGAAAGCAACAAACTTGGCACAGTTGTAGAATCATATGATATGAGTAAAAAATGATTTCAGGGCAAGTGATTTGGGGTGGTCTTCATGGATTTTTTAGCCTCTGACCCCCCACCCCTACCAGACTGGGAGGGGTATATTATTAAAATTAAATAAAAATGGTTTTAAAGTATTTTTCTTTAAATGACTTCATTTGGTGATTGCTTTGAGCCTTGAAATTGTGTAAAACCCAATTAAGAAGTTGTCTGTAGCAAGAAAAACTCATTTAACCCAATTATCTAAGAATAATTTGTTGTTTAAAGGGCCAAATACGGAACATCCAGTACTGTATTTCAAGAATGTGATGTCTGATAGTCCTGAAAAAATTCATAGTAGTAGAGGTTTAAGTGTTTATCACAGATAGAAAATATACCACGGTTGGCTCATGTATTTTTTGAGAAAAAAATTCTCGAAATTTCAATTTTTAAGTGCATGCAGCTCAGGGGTAACCTTATTTTACCTTAATAATTTTTAAAATATGCAATGTATGCATCTCATATGAGGTCAAAATGGTGCATAGAGCATTGTTTTGTCATATTATTCCTAATAAGATGTAAAAAAATTATTGGAAATTTTTCAAAAATCCATTTTCACTTCTAAAAGGCCAGGGGTAACCATATTTTACCTTAATAATTTTCAAGATATGTAATATATGCATCTCAAATTAGCTCAAAATGGTGCATATTGCTTTGTTTTATCAGATTACCCTTGATTAGATGTAGAAAAATGATTTTACATTTCTTAAAAATCTAAATTTTCATTTTAGCTTATTGTGGCCTATGGGTAGCCATATTTTACCTTAATAATTTTCAAAGTACAAGACATATGCATCTCAAATGAGCTTTAAAGGGTTTTTTAATCTTCTTTTGTCATATATTATTTCTAGGGAATGTAAAAAAAAACTTGAAAAAATGATATTTTCATATTAGGCCATAAGAATTAGATTCTCTGGTTTGCGTCCTGGCAAAATCCAAATCATGCAAGGGTACAAGGAAACAAACACAAACTCAAAAAAAAAACACAAACTTGTTTGCTGAGAAATGTATACATTTTATGGGCATTAAAAGGAATGACATACCAATTTGCAGTGATACAAACACAGATCTATACGTTTATACAATATCTTTAAATATAGGTATTATTCAAGGGTAAAAATAAAAAAATGTATGCCTAAGTAATCAATAACACTGTCAATTTTGACGCACATCAATTTATCCGCCATTTCGTCTGATTCTGATTAAATGAAATGCGATGTTACTTTCAGACCCTTGTGGTTGCTATTTGGATGTGTTTTTTTTTTCTGATTTAGTCAAAATCATGCAAGCAAGGGGAAGCAAAACAAAGAATCTAATTCTTATGGCCTTAGCTTTTGATGCCATAATAATTTAAATAAAGATATATCACACTTGTTACTCAAACGAGCTCAAAATGTTGATTATAGTCAAGTTTTGCCTTCTGAAATAAGAAAGAATTATAAAAAATCTCAACATCCATTTATTTATTTATATAAAGAATCACAACATCCATTTATTCCTTTTTAGTACCACTAGCTCAATACTGTACTATAGTTTTATCGAGCACTTTTCTAAGATTTGAAAATGTTTGACAGTCCAGTTTGTACTGAGTAGTAGCATTGTTAAGATTCTATGTATAATCATTTGAAAATATAATCCAAATCCATAAAACATAATCAAACAGGTCAGGATTTATAGATTCTGACAGTCTCCCCTACGGCTACATAGCCCAGAGCAAATGAGATATGATTTCAAACATTTGCATATGTTCCCTCAACACTCCTTAAACATCAAACAAGTTTTTTGCATGCCTCTTTTGTTATTATACAGATATCCGCCTCATAGGACCTACATTTTCATATGTTGTGGCCTCAGTATCAGCAGTGGGAGTAGTCCAACCACATTCATGTGGTGATAGAAACTGTGGGTGAGCATGCATCAGAATAACAAATGACTCTACAACTGCTTTTTCTAAAAAAGATTCAAAGTTTAAAAACAACTGCAATAGCTCTGGGTATACACCTTCCATTCCTTCAAATCAGATGATTTAGAGAAGTAGTAGAATGCAAAGGTGACATATCAAATCCATTGATTGCATGAAAAATTTGGAGAGCTAAGCTTTGGTCATGGCCAAGTGGTCTTGTAATATTGTGGGCAGGTAGATATTGGAAGGATTTCCCCTTACCATATGCAATCCAAATTGACATTTTCAGTTTTACTACATCAAAATCAATTGTTAGGCAATGATTGAAGCAGTCTCTCGTATGGAGAAATATCCTTGATGGCGCCTAAGACATTGCATTACTTGGTCACTATCATCTTGCCATGTTCTTGAGGGTTTCAGTGTTGATGCCTGGAAGGAGGACAGCTCCCTCTTGTTCCCACTACATCTTGGATTGCATTTGGTAAAAGAAAATCCATTCAATAACTATCTGTGCATGATATTGCAAGATCAATTGGCCATGACCAAAGTTTAGTCCTCCCCATTTTTCATTCAATCATTCTATGCGATGTCACATCTGCATTTAACTACTACTCTAAATCATCTGATTTGGAGGAATGGAAGGTGTACCCAGAGGTGATGCAAGTGTTCTTAAACCTAATATCTTTATATAATTCTTCATTGATTTATCATTTTATATCTCAGTATGAATATATGAACATATGAATATGACAAAATGCCATTTTGAGCTTATTTAAGTTGCAAATGTGACATATCTTGAAAATTATTATAGTAAAATTAGGCCACCTATAACCAGTCGAAAGCTAAATCAAAATCTGATCATTTTTTCCATCTCCTTAGAAATGATATGACAAAACAAGATTATATACACCATTTCAAGCTCATTTGAGATGCATATATGTAACATACATTGAAAATTATCATCTTAAGTATGGTTACCCCTGGGCTGTCAAAAGCTCAAATATAAAATTTAGATTTTTAGATATTAGATATTTAGAAATGTCAAATTATGTTTTTATATATCATTAGGGGAAATATGATAACAAGACTTCTGGTATATGAACCACTTTGAGCTCATTTTAGATGCATATGTAATAATATGTAATTATTTTGTTAAAAATATGGTCAAATAGAAAATTCAGATTTTTAAGAAATATTTGGGGTATGATAAAACAAGACTATATGCACCATTTTGAGCTCATTTGAGATGCATATATTACATATCTTGAAAATTATTATGCTAAAATATGGTTACCCCTGGACCATCTGAAGCTTAAATGAAAATTTAGAGTTTTAAGAATTATCAATCATTTTTCTACATCTTATTAGGGTTAATATGATTAAAAAGACTAGATGCACCATATTGAGCTCATTTGAGGTGGATATATTACATATTTTAAAAATTATTAAGGTACAATATGGTTACCACTGGCCCTTCAGAAGCGAAAATGAAAATTAGATTAAAAAAAAAATTCCAATCTTTTTTTACTTCTAATTAGCAATATTATGACAAAACAAGACTAGATGCACCATTTTGAGCTCATTTGAGATGGATATATTACATATTTTGAAAATTATTAAGGTACAATATGGTTACCCCTGGCCATTCAGAATCGAAAATGAAAATTTGAATTTTTTTTGATTCCAATCTTTTTTGTACATCTAATTAGCAATAATATGACAAAACAAGACTAGAAGCACCATTCTGAGCTCATATGAGATGCATACATTGACTATCTTAAAAATTATTGAGGTAAGATAAGGTTACCCCTGAGCCAAATGCACCAAAAAATTGAAATTTCGATATTTTTTTTCTCTGAGAATACATCAGCTACTAAAGCAATATTTTCTATCTGCAATAAACACTTATACTTCTATTACTGTGAATTTTTTTAAGGCTATTAGTTATCACATTCTTGAAATACAGTAATCGACGTCCCTTATTTGGCCCTTTAAATAATGAATTTTTCCTGGATAATTGGGTTTAAATGTATTTTCCTCACTAAATACCACTTCTAAAATGAGTTTTACATCATTTCAAGGCTCAAAGCAATCACCAAATGAAGTCATTTAAACAAAAATACTTTAAAACCATTTTTATTTATTTTTTATAATTTACCCCTCCCCACCTGATAGGGGTGGGGGTCAGAGGTAAAAAAATCCATGAAGACCACCCCCAACCACTTGCCCTGAAATCATTTTCCACTCAAATCATATGTTTCTACAAATGTGCCAAGTTTGTTGCTTTCCTGAAAAAGCCGAACAAAAAAGGGGTTATATCTGGACATCTGATCCCGCTATTATGGAAAATTGTCAACAGAATTCTATTATGTCATCAAGTCTTTTAGTGGTTAAATATGCAAATCTCTCTATTGCATCATCTAGGGGAACCTATAACAATAAGCCTTTAATTAAAAATGGAAGCCTAAAATAAAAGAAAAAAAACACAAAATTCATTCCTTAAAGAGGAAATTATGTCCTCTAAAATAAACAGTATGATTAGAGAGCTTTCGATAAAAGTTGTTTCAAAAACGTATATGGTATGTAAACTTTGACTTTAAAGGGTCTTGTCACACTAAAATCAATTTGAAATTTGAAATTGATTTTCATGTACTTTGTTGACATAAATAGTTTCCCAATTCTATACCTCATTCATCAATCAGTGACTGTGATTGTGATATCTGTAACATCATTGTAATCTGTACATTATCAACTCAATACCTAGCTCTTGTGACGTGGTGTACTACACACAAGACTATTTAACGTGGTTCATCACACAGCAGAGTAGATTATTTCACAGTTCTCAGTGATCCCCACAGCATTAAAGCAAGTGGGCACAGCCCCCATCTGAGATTTTTAAAACATGCTTGCACTCACCTGAAAATCCATTTGCACCAACTTGAAAATGAGAAAAATCATGAGAAATGGGCACATTTTGACCAATTTTGGTCTGAATTGTGAGAATGAGAATTTTGCACCCACTTGACAAAACAATATCGTACCTAAAACACAGCATTGTGGTCTTGTTGACCAAGAAAGCAAGATGGCCACAGAAAAGTTAATCAGCTCTAGAACTTATCACTGTGTAACATATGTAAAAATTTGAACGGTTGGGCTGGAAACCTGTAGACAAGTCTTGAAAGTGAAGATTTTGGGACGTAAATCCAAAATGGCCACCTTAAAATTTACCCAGAATGCCCAAAAACCAATCAGTTCTTGACTTTGATATGTAGAAACATCCCTGGAAATTTCAGATGAATCCCTCAAATGGTTTGGCTGAAAATCTGTAGACAAGTCTTGAAAGTGAAGATTTTAGAACGGAAAATCCAAAATGGCCACCTTAAAATTTAATTAACCAGAATGCCCAAAAACTAATCAGTTCTTGACATTGATATGTAGAAACATCCCTGAAAATTTCAGATGAATCCCTCAAAAGGTTTGGCTGGAAACCTGTAGACAAGTCTTGAAAGTAAAGATTTTAGGACGTAAAAAATCAAAAATGGCCACCTTAAAATTTACCCAGAATGCCCAAAAACTAATCAGTTCTTGACGTTGATATGTAGAAACATCCCCAAAAATTTCAGATGAATCCCTCAAATGGTTTGGCTGAAAACCTGTAGACAAGTCTTGGAATTGAAGATTTTAGGACAGAAAATCCAAAATGGCCACCTTAAAATTTACCCAGAATGCCAAAAAACTAATCAGTTCTTGATGTTGATATGTAGAAACATCCCTGTAAATATCAGATGAATCCCTCAAATGGTTTGGCTGGAAACCTGTAGACAAGCTGAAAAGTGAGACACCGGCCGCCTGCCAAGCTGACTACAATATCGTACCTCTTGTTAGGTACGATAAAAAAACTGTGGAGAACACTGGTTCTTATAAAAGTTTAAGTTGAGATATAAGTTTAGAATGTATAAAAAGGTATATAGTAGACAATGATTGTAAACTTATAAATTGGATCTACATTTAAAGCCTAACATACGCATGATCCCTATTCAAAAAAATTAATAAGCTGAATATGCAAAGTATCCAATCAAACACGTCGACTACCATTTTGATATATTAATCAATCCAATCTGTGCTAGCGATTTCTGGAGCGAGCCATTTGTTGCATAATAAACTCTCTCACCAGTATCTGTACAGGGTGTTTCATAATGTTCATCCCCAAATTAGGATAGACTTTAATGTATATATCATATAGGAATTCCTATTTCATTTTAGACCAAGACATCTCACACATGTGATAATAAAAGTCACAAATGGTTTGCATTTGAATATTATGTTATGTCCAACCTCTGGAGATTTTTGAGTTATAGCTTTCATAATGTAGCACTCTGTATTTTTATTTAGAAGCACAAGTTTATGTACAAGTTGACTAAATAACTTACATCGAAAGCTCTCTATTGATCGATCTGAAGCTGCAAAGATATCCAAAACAATATAAAGTCAAATCAATGCAATTTTTCTTAAATACCTCTTGAGCTCTATTTGTGTGGCTCAACTAACAACTTCATAAAATTTTAAGTCCATCGACCTTAGTTACTGATGCCCATATTTCATAAGCTGAAATCAGTAGATAACTGGCAGAGAGTCTGGTTGAGAAACATTGAGTGTGTGTGTGAATAGAGCCTTCAATTTGTGTTAATCTTTCACATTCATTATGATATACTGTACTTGTATCTTAGCATATTGCTTGAGCTACATCAAGCATGAAATCCCTACCTAACCTATTACTAGCTATGCTTAAATGGTAACAAATACATTACTTTTATTGCAACAATAAAGGTTTTCATTGACACAAAGTTACACTATCCATGCTCTACATATAGCAAAGAGCAGCTGGAATATTTCAGGCCTGTGGGGCTACACCATAGTACTTGATGGTCCTGTGAAGAAGCAGATCTGACTCTTTTTTGTTCTTCACTCGTCATTCCACAGTTTCTGCTGCTGATTTTGTAACTCTTATACAGAATTTTATTCCTACCCTCTGTTCAATTTTATCAATTTGAAAAAGTTCTGGTAGCATATTTGACAGACAAAAAAGGATGAGATGCAAACAACTTTACTCTGTTTTGAATAAAATTAGTTAAAGCACTCATTCTCAAAATCATCAATTTTAGGGGATTTTTTCAAATGTTGCCCTTGCACTTTTTAACATGACTTTAGCTTTCAAATAATACTGCAGCTTGGGCTGTATTCAAATATCTGTGTTTTAAATTGATGCCCTTGTGCCTTTCAATATTGAGTTTATACTTTCAAATGTTGACTCGTGTGCTTTTATTGAACATTTGTGTTTTGAAATGTTGCCCTTGTGCCTGAGCTTTCAAATTTTGCGCTTATGCCTTTTAATATCGATTCCGTCTTTTCCAATTTTGCCCTTATGCCTTTAAATATTGATTTTGTCCTTTCAAATTTTGCCCTAATGCAAATTTTGCCAATTGTGCTTTCAATCAAATATCTGTTTTTGAAATGTTGCCCTTGTGCATTAAATATTTGCATTTATTAATGTTATCACACACATTTTAATTTAAGCAACATGTATGATTAATTCTCCAATTTGTTTACTACCGCCTTAAATATACATGCAATTTATCTTGCAATAAATCTGTGACATCGTATCAAATGATGAATTTACTTAAGATCCAAAATGCTAAATTATTTAAATTCTCAAAAATGTTGAAATTCTCCAAATTCCAAAACTTTGCATGCATCTCATCCTTGAACTACTTATTCCCTTACAGAATTTACACATTGTTTTTGGAAACTTAGAAATACATTTTAAATGTTATATTTAATTTCAACACCTATTAAACCATCCATCTAATAGTTATCTATCTACTCTATCAGGCTAATACATGAACTTCCCTAAACAATACTGTTAAGAGAAAATTTAAATGTCTATTGTAAGGTGGGTTATGTATGTTGTGTAAGCATATCTATCCTCCACAAAGAGACATGGCAGTTTCCTAATTTCTCTTAAAAATTTTCAAACACTTCAATTTTAATACAAATTTAATTATTGCAAATATTTTCAGAAAAATATTATAATACTGAACATTAGCCCTAATTAAAAGTTTCCGCAAGTGCATGACGAGCCAAATTTGGTGATCTGTCAACTCGATCAACTCAACTGTTAGCTTCAGATTTATTTTAACAGGTTCATAAACAAACAAAATAGTGAACAAATACAACTAGAAAGCAACACAAAAACATTTTTATCTTATTATCTTAGTGTAGAGGATAGATGGAGCTGAGTTTGGATGGACTCTCTGCCAGGAAGAAAATTATACATACCATTCCCCGTCAATAACCACTACTGGAACATCTGCTTCCACTACTGCTCTCAGCTTATACAAACCGCTTATTATCCAGTTCCAGGACTATACATGTATGTGAGGATAAGGTTGTAGTATATTGATAGGCCAGCTTACACTTACCAATAACTCCAACTACTATGTCTCAGGATGTAGGGCTAGAAAAACAAATTGATTTGAATTAAAAACAAGACATATGGTGATATCACCCTAGGAAGATGGTACTATCCAAAAACAATGAGTGCAGGTATTATGTGCATGAGGTGAGTAAAAAAGTCGTTTTCAAATTTGATAATTTCATTAACTAAGGCTTAATGGGTACTCAATTTAACTCATACATGTGTAGTGGACACCTTAGAATAAGGAAATTTGAAATTGAATTTGAAAATGCGTTGTTTATACACTATTTACAGCTTTCATTTAGTATTGATGATCAAAATGATCATTAGATTGTAGATAAAGAAAATTAGAATGTATGATAGTATTTGTGAAACAATGCATGTTGTTTTTTAACTGTATAATTATATGTTAATGTCTTGTAATTGATTTTGTAAGGAAACCAAGTGTTTGGTTTGAAACACAATAAAATCTTGAATCTTGAATCAAAATGACCTATTGGTACAAAATGGCATTCTTAAAGCCCCCATGTAAAGTTTAAACCACTTTGGCTTATATTGTAGTCTTACCCAATCTATTTATAATTCATCATTCATGCCTGTCCCTGAAGATGATATATTGCTGAGGGACTGGATCAATATCCATTTAGCCATTTAAAGGGACAGTGCTTGTAAAGTAGTTTACATATTAATGAACACTTAAGTATTTTGAACAGAGAAACAAATGGATCAATCTATCTTTAATTCATTGTTCATGCCTGTCCATGATGATATATTGCTGAGGAACTTGATCAATATCCATTTAGCTTATGATTTAAAGGAACGCTGCTTGTAAGGTAGTTTTCATATTAATGAACATTAAAACATTTTAAATGAAGAAACAAATGGGTTAATCTATTTTTAATTCATCATTCATGCCTGTCCCTGGAGATGATATTTTGCTGAGGGACTGGATCAATATCCATTTAGCCATTTAAAGGGGCACTGCTTCTGAGATAGCTCTCACCCTGCTAGTAAGGTAATTCCCCAAAGAAATAATGAAACTAAGCCTTTTTAACTTGTAACCCCCCCCCCTGACACCTAATTATTTCATGCGAATTGGTTATTTTGAAAAATAATGCTAATAAGATTGGAGAGTCTATCACCTTTTATTAACATTTGTTATTTGAAAATGCCAAATTAATATATAATATACTCGAAAGCCACAACTAGTCTAGTT
>CAIIXF020000013.1:307304-343304 GCA_903813345.2 Owenia fusiformis
CTTGGCCGCAGATAAAAGACAATTTTTGTAAAATTTAATTCATGAAATCTCAAGTGTAACAATTTTTTCTCAATTTTATGGTCCCAGTATTTGGAGGTTTTCAGCACTTTAACAGCAATTTCCCCGGTTATAGTTGAGCTAGCTAGTTATACACATATTTTGGCAATTATTTTTATTCCTGCTTGGTCTCTCAATTGTGTATGGGAATTAATTAGCGTGTTTAACTGACCACTTCCGGTCATTTCGTATATTTCTAATTTAATTAGTGGTTTCGTTTCACGTTTGGGTAGTTGACATCCACTAAATCACCACCCATGTTTTTAGTGCGTCGAACCAACCAACCTTCGAACCGCTCATATCATACCGTTCAATACAGGTTAGTTTGTTTTTCTTTCTATCCAGTTTCAATAGATTAGTATAAATAACGATCTCAAGTATTGATTGAGTAGCTTTGGACTAGAATTAGCTTATATTTTTCGAGATATATGGAGTTCAATTTGAGAATTAAAATTTTGGAATTAGCCTAAGGCCAGGGTGCATGTTGGGAAATTTTCTGCATTCCTCAATTGAGTCACATGTTATTTTTCAAACAAGAATTACTCCTTCCCCGCATTGTCTACATCTCCCAGGTTTGCACAAAGAGTGCACGTATGTGCCTAGAAAAGACTTGTGAGAAGATTTGTTTTGTAAAATGTATAAAAAACGAGAAAATTTAGTGAAAAGAATTTCTGAATTTTTTCACTCAATTTTCTTGTATTTTATACATTTTATCAAAACATTCTTCTCACAAGTCTTTTCTAGGCACATAAGTGCACTCTTTGAGCAAAACAGGAAAATATAGACAATGTGAGGAAGGAGTGATTCTTGTTTGAAAAATAACATTGTTAAATTATATATCTGCTTTATATGGGCTTATTAGCCTTTTGCAGATTATTGACATAGACATAGACATAGAACATGTGACTCAATTGAGGAATGCAGAAAATTTCCCATCATGCACCCTGACCTTAAATTCAGGAGGATAACTTAAATCATTAAAGCATCTCTATTATGTCAGTCTGTGCATAATTGTTGTTATATTTCATGTCTCGGTAATTTATATTCATGTATATTTTATGTTTGGGAGTAATTTTGGCGTTATTTAGCTTGCAATCGTACGAAATTGGAATTTGGTGCAAACAAGTGGGTGACGTCATCACACCGCTTACTATAATAAGCAGCGAGTGACACATTAGTTTTCTGCATGAGAAAAATGCAAATTCCGCCAGAAATTCTGCATGAAAAAGCCAAATTCTGATTGAATTATAAAATTCTGCGCCAAATTCTTACGTTTATGGAGCTCCTCCGCACCCAATATTTAGAGGGGGCTCATATCTGAAAAACATTTCCGAATTTTTATAAAATCACACAGATACTGCCTGGCTTCCAAGATGCAAAAATAATTTGTATAGATAGTGTACCTTGAACACCATTTTTTATGAATGCTGGGGACTCAGTATTAAAAGGATAATTTCAAAATATATAGGTCTGGGAAAGGTTTAAGGCATACTGCGTCGCTATAGAATGAATTGCGCTACTATTTTCACAATTGTATTGATATTTGGTGTCAAATACACATATCTTGGTATATTTGAAGTCCCAAAAACGGCTTAGTTTCAGAAATATCCCAAATTTAAATTCAAAAATGACCGTTAGCTCCGCACCCTCCCCTCATTTGCTCCGCACCCTCCCCTCATTTGCTCCGCACCCAATATTTCCCACAGGCTCTGTCTGCATAGGGTGATAAATATGATATAATGTCTTTACCTTGCATTGAGACAAGGAGATAATGCATGACACAACTCAGTGACGGAGATATGAGCAATTAGAGTGGAGGCGTATATTTTCCGAGATAGGAGCCTGTCTTTTTTCTACTTAATACATAGTGAGTGGGAGGGGGATGAACTCTTGTTCCCATGTCTGTGATGCAAAAAATGAAATTCTTGCTAAAATCAATAATTTTCTCCACAAAATAAACAATTCTTGAAATCCACTCATTCTGCTTTAATCAGCAATAATGGACAACTACTGTAACAACATCAGATGCAATGTTAATTAATTAACGACAAAACTTATCAAATGCTCACTTGTGAACTACAGTGCTGATATATAATAATAAAGGGTGCGTTTTCAAACTAAACAGAGTACTCCTACCAAAATGAATTTGCCTACATACCCCTGAGACTCTTATTTCTGCACAAATAAAACAAAAGTTTTGTTACCTGTTAATTCTGTCCATGGTTCGCCGTCAAACGCAAACTCCATTAAACGAAACAAAATCACTAGAAACAAACATGGCACACATTGCGCGCCTGTGCAGCAAAGTTTAAACCAATCCGATTATTTGATTATTTTGCGCACATG
Source organism: Owenia fusiformis (assembly GCA_903813345.2). Taxonomy (NCBI): domain Eukaryota; kingdom Metazoa; phylum Annelida; class Polychaeta; order Sabellida; family Oweniidae; genus Owenia; species Owenia fusiformis. The sequence continues at coordinate 309,708 of CAIIXF020000013.1, forward strand.
AATTATTTGCTTTTGAGCACACTTACAAGCTTACCACAATAAACAAACCTGGCAGAGACCACCCTTAGCCTACTTTGGTGAAATTTCAGCTCAAACTCGTGACAAAGTATGCATTCACTGGTGTGAAGCCTTGGAGACACTCATTTTGGTAAATATGATTTATGGTGTATACTTTTCTGCAGTTTGTGGAAGTTTGGGATATTAAATGTTAAAATTCAAGAAAATATGCCAATTAAATGACTGATCAATTCAAGAAACAGATTATAATGACACTTCTGATCATTAATGAACACCGCCTCTAATGTAAGTACCTATGATAATCCAACGCATTAGAGGCAGTGTTCACTGTCTAAGATGGTACATATGGCATAGGCTAGAGAAAAGAAGCCCCCTCACCATCTAAAGGTTAAAAAGAGTATTCAGTATATTATATGGAGAATTTCCCATTATTTGTGAGGTGGTGAGATTATTTTTACAATTTTATTATTTGTCTATTTGAGCCAGGAACCTGTTAAGGCTTAGGGCTAGGTGCATATTCGGAATTTCGCTGCATTGATCCTCATATTGAGTCACATGTTATTTTTCAAATAGGAATCACTTCTTCTCCACATAGTCTACATCTTTCAGTTTTGCACAAAGAGTGTACCTTATGTGCCGAGAAAAGACTGGTGACAAGATTTGTTTTGTAAAATGTATAAAAGCTGGAATGCTGGAATTCGATCCCGTACCATCGGCGTGCTAGACGAGTGTTCTACCAATGTACCACACATACATTACATATCCCTCGACATAATTTAACGTAACTTATTTTATGTTCTAATTAGTTAATAACGTGATATTCTAAATTTAGAAATCTTCGAAAAATCGGATGGCCGGCTGATCATCTGAGGAATCAAAAGGAACAATCATAACACCTATGTAGTGTTAGTTAAACTCATAACTCTTTAAAAGTTCACTCACCATCCACCTTAAGGTGTTATGTCATCAAGATTTGTTTGTCTAATACCCATATGTAGAAGCCATGGGGTAATAAGTTTTATCCAGCAATTAAGTCTCAATAATCATATAAATTGTTTGTCTAATGTTATGTAGATAACACCAAAATCTTTATCGTGAGTATTTCTACACAGCATTTTCCCCATTTTTTTCATTATTGTATATCCTCTCATTATAGCTCAAAATATCACTAAGGACCCTGGGAACAACCCAAGATTGTGTTTTTTCGAAACAAGCAGGTTTAAAGTATGGCAATATTATACTCAGTTTGAGGGCGTTTTGAGTACAACACAATTATGGTATTGTTTTTTCTGGTTTGTGCATCAAAAAAATCAAAGTGGCTGCCTTGAGCAGGAATTCGCTTTTACTTAAGATCTCTTCTAAGAATGGTAACATAATACATTACAGGGTGGTAAAAAAAAATGGAAACCCTTACACCATTTTCCTTATATATTTGTCATTTTAAGAAATAACTCCCTGATATTTTGCACATTTGTACATCATTCAATTTCCTACCAGGCTACTTTATTTCATGACCATCAGATTGATAGTCACAATATTACAGCACTTTACAGAACATGCCCTAGTGGCTACTATTGCGCTGTCGGGCCACCTGCACTCACCGTCTAAAATGTCCCTACCTGTAGGGATATGGCAAGAAAAAAGTGTATGAGAATGACCTCAGGACAATCACAAACCTCAAAAGTGAGATCATTTGTATCATTCAGGCCATACCTGCTGAGGAATGCATTTGGCCCATTGACAACTGTGCAGGTTTGCCTACAACGCGATGATGGCCAAACTTGAAGCATGTTATTCAAAGTGCTGTAACATTGTGACTATCAGTCTGATGGTCATGAAATTTGGTAGGGTGGTAGGAAATTGAATGATGTACAAACATGTGAAATATCAGGGAGTAATTCCTTACAATGACAAAGATATTTGGAAAATGCAGGGTTTCCATTTTTTTGACCACCCTGTAGATCTCAAATATTGTATTATCTTTATGATTTGTCCCTTTGAAATTCCTAGATGGTCTTGGGTCCCAAATGCCATCATGAGAATTCATTGCCTTCTCTTAGCTTCTTTCTAGAAGGTATTTCTAGTTGAAGACAGAAAGATGTGATGAGTATAAGAATGCCCAAATGTCTCTAAGACCTGGTCTGTCAAGGCTTGTTTACAGGTTTCCAGCCAAACCAAAGGGATTCATCTGAAATTTTTAAGGAGGTTTCTACATATAAAAATTTAGAACTGATTAGTTTTGGGCATTCTGGGTAAACATTAAAGTGCCCATTTTGGATTTTCCGTCCTAAAATCTTGTCTGTCAAGGTTTGTCTACAGGTTTCCAGCCAAACCTTTGAGGGATTCATCTGAAATTTCCAGGGATGTTTCTACGTACGTATGAAAGTTTAGAACTGACCAATTTTTGGCATGGGGCGGCCATTTTGGATTTTTCATCCTAAAATCTTGTCTACCACTAAGGCTTGTTTACAGGTTTCCAGCCAAACCATTTGACAAATTTACTTCAAATTTTTACATATGAGACATAGTCTTGAGCTGATTAACTTTTTGATGGCCATTTTGGAAGTTTTAAGATAAATCTTGTCATTATTCAAGAAAAACCAAAGCAAATTTTACACACGCTCATTGCCTGCTTGGCAAGAAGTTCTAGTCTAAGAGCTGATCAACTTTCTGTGGCAATCTTGCTTTCCTGGTCAACAAGCCCAAACTGTTGTGAGTTAGGTACGATTTTGTTCTCTCTGTGCCTTGTTTAATAGATCTTATACGTTAACAGATTATTGGTTAAAAAAAATCCTTGAATACCTCACAAATGTATATTGATCCAGTCCCTCAGCAATATATCATCATGGACAGGCATGAACAATGAATTAAAAATAGATTGATCAATTTGTTTCTTTGTTCGAAATACTAAATGTTCATTTATATGAAAACTACTTTACAAGAACTGTCCCTTTAAATGGCTAAATGGATATTGATCCAGTCCCTCAGCAATATATCATCTTCAGGGACAGGCATGAATGATGAATTAAAAATAGATTAACCCATTTGTTTCTTCATTTAAAATGTTTTAATGTTCGTTAATATGAAAACTACCTTACAAGCAGCGTCCCTTTAAATAGCTAAATGGATATTGATCAAGTTCCTCAGCAATATATCAGCATGGACAGGCATGAACAATGAATTAAAGATAGATTGATCCATTTGTTTCTCTGTTCAAAATACTTAAGTGTTCATTAATATGTAAACTACTTTACAAGCACCGACCCTTTAAATGGCTAAATGGATATTGATCAAGTTCCTCAGCAATATATCATCATGAACAGGGATGAGCAATGAATTCAAGATAGATTGATCCATTTGTTTCTCTGTTCAAAATATTTAAGTGTTCATTAATATGTTAACTACTTTACAAGCACTGTCCCTTTAAATGGCTAAATGGATATTGATCAAGTTCCTCAGCAATATATCATCATGAACAGGGATGAGCGATGAATTCAAGATAGATTGATCCATTTGTTTCTCTGTTCAAAATACTTAAGTGTTCATTAATATGTAAACTACTTTACAAGCACCGACCCTTTAAATGGCTAAATGGATATTGATCCAGTCCCTCAGCAATATATCATCTTCAGGGACAGGCATGAATGATGAATTATAAATAGATTGGGTAAGACTACAATATAAGCCAAAGTGGTTTAAACTTTACATGGGGGCTTTAAGAATGCCATTTTGTACCAATAGGTCATTTTGATTCAAGATTCAAGATTTTATTGTGTTTCGAACCAAACACTTGGTTTCCTCTCAAAATCAATTACAAGACATTTACATATAATTATACAGTTAAAAAACAACATGCATTGTTTCACAAATACTATCATACAATCTTATTTTCTTTATCTACAATCTGATGATCATTTTGATCATCAATACTAAATGAAAGCTGTAAATAGTGTATAAACAACGCATTTTCAAATTCAATTTCAAATTTCCTTATTCTAAGGTGTCCACTACACATGTATGAGTTAAATTGAGTACTCATTAAGCCTTAGTTAATGAAATTATCAAATTTGAAAACGACTTTTTTACTCACCTCATGCACATAATACCTGCACTCATTGTTTTTGGATAGTCCATCTTCCTAGGGTGATATCACCATATGTCTTGTTTTAATTCAAATCAATTTGTTTTTCTAGCCCTACATCCTTTATTTGGAAGTTGGAGTTATTGGTAAGTGTAAGCTGGCCTATCAATATACTACAACCTTATCCTCACATATAGTCCTGGAACTGGATAATAAGCGGTTTGTATAAGCTGAGAGTAGTAGTGGAAGCAGATGTTCTAGTAGTGGTTATTGACGGGGAATGGTATGTATAATTTTTTTCTTCCTGGCAGAGAGTCCATCCAAACTCAGCTCCATCTATCCTCTACACTAAGATAATAAGATAAAAAGGTTTTTGTGTTGCTTTCTAGTTGTATTTGTTCACTATTTTGTTTGTTTATGAACCTGTTTAAATAAATCTGAAGCTAACAGTTGAGTTAATCGAGTTGACAGATCACCAAATTTTGCTCGTCATGCACCTGCGGAAACTTTTAATTAGGGCTAATGTTCAGTATTAATATTTTTCTGAAAATATTTGCAATAATTAAATTTGTATTAAAATTGAAGTGTTTGAAAATTTTTAAGAGAAATTAGGAAACTGCCATGTCTCTTTGTGGAGGATAGATATGCTTACACAACATACATAACCCACCTTACAATAGAAATTTAAATTTTCTCTTAACAGTATTATTTAGGGAAGTTCATGTATTAGCCTGATAGAGTAGATAGATAACTATTAGATGGACAGTTTAATAGATGTTCAAATTAAATATAACATTTAAAATGTATTTCTAAGTATCCAAAAACAATGTGTAAATTCTGTAAGGGAATAAGTAGTTCAAGGATGAGATGCATGCAAAGTTTTGGAATTTGGAGAATTTCAACATTTTTGAGAATTTAAATGATTTAGCATTTTGGATCTTAAGTAAATTCATCATTTGATACGATGTCACAGATTTATTGCAAGATAAATTGCATGTATATTTAAGGCGGTAGTAAACAAATTGGAGAATTAATCATACATGTTGCTTAAATTAAAATGTGTGTGCTAACATTAATAAATGCAAATATTTAATGCACAAGGGCAACATTTCAAAAACAGATATTTGATTGAAAGCACAATTGGCAAAATTTGCATTAGGGCAATATTTGAAAGCACAAAATCAATATTTAAAGGCATAAGGGCAAAATTGGAAAGGACAAAATCAATATTTAAAGGCATAAGGGCAAAATTGGAAAACACAGAATCGATATTAAAAGGCATAAGCGCAAAATTTGAAAGCTAAGGCACAAAGGCAACATTTCAAAACACAATTGTTCAATAAAAGCACACGAGTCAACATTTGAAAGTACAAACTCAATATTGAAAGGCACAAGGGCATCAATTTAAAACACAGATATTTGAATACAGCCCAAGCTGCAGTGTTATTTGAAAGCTAAAGTCATGTTAAAAAGCGCAAGGGCAACATTTGAAAAATCCCCTAAAATTGATGATTTTGAGAATGAGTGCTTTAACTAATTTTATTCAAAACAGAGTAAAGTTGTTTGCATCTCATCCTCTTTTGTCTGTCAAATATGCTACCAGAACTTTTTCAAATTGATAAAATTGAACAGAGGGTAGGAATAAAATTCTGTGTAAGAGTTACAAAATCAGCAGCAGAAACTGTGGAATGACGAGTGAAGAACAAAAAAGAGTCAGATCTGCTTCTTCACAGGACCATCAAGTACTATGGTGTAGCCCCACAGGCCTGAAATATTCAAGCTGCTCTTTGCTATATGTAGAGCATGGATAGTGTAACTTTGTGTCAATGAAAACCTTTATTGTTCACACTACTATACCCCCATACTGTATCCTGTAATCCTTTAAAAGAAGAACAGGCTACAGGGAAGTTGCAAATGGAGGACGTTTGTTTATTTCCATAGTTCTGAATGTATACTAGATTTTACACATATTCTAAGTGTTCTACTATACATTGTATAGATTCATCGAGCAATTTGCAACGTATTATTACCAGAAAAGCCCAATGGACAAAGATAGAGAATACCCGCTCCATTTGCAACTTAACCGTACCCTGTATCATTTTTAAATGTGGTCACGTGGTATGGTAGTGTGTTGTTGCAATAATAGTAATGTATTTGTTACCATTTAAGCATAGCTAGTAATAGGTTAGGTAGGGATTTCATGCTTGATGTAGCTCAAGCAATATGCTAAGTTACAAGTACAGTATATCATAATGAATGTGAAAGATTAACATAAATTGAAGGCTCTATTCACACACACACTCAATAAATGTTTCTCAACCAGACTCTCTGCCAGTTATCTACTGATTTCAGCTTATGAAATATGGGCATCAGTAACTAAGGTCGATGGACTTAAAATTTTATGAAGTTGTTAGTTGAGCCACACAAATAGAGCTCAAGAGGTATTTAAGAAAAATTGCATTGATTTGACTTTATATTGTTTTGGATATCTTTGCAGCTTCAGATCAATCAATAGAGAGCTTTCGATGTAAGTTATTTGGTCAACTTGTATGTAAACTTGTGCTTCTAAATAAAAATACAGAGTGCTACATAATGAAAGCTATTACTCAAAATCTCCAGAGGTTGGACATAACATAACATTCAAATGCAAACCATTTGTGACTTTTATTATCACATGTGTGAGATGTCTTGGTCTAAAATGAAATAGGAATTCCGATATGATATATACATTAAAGTCTATCCTAATTTGGGGATGAACATTATGAAACACCCTGTACAGATACTGGTGAGAGAGTTTATTATGCAACAAATGGCTCGCTCCAGAAATCGCTAGCACAGATTGGATTGATTAATGTATCAAAATGGTAGTCGAAGTGTTTGATTGGATACTTTGCATATTCAGCTTATTAATTTTTTTGAATAGGGATCATGCGTATGTTAGGCTTTAAATGTAGATCCAATTTATAAGTTTACAATCATTGTCTACTATATACCTTTTTATACATTCTAAACTTATATCTCAACTTAAACTTTTATAAGAACCAGTGTTCTCCACAGTTTTTATATCGTACCTAACAAGAGGTATGATATTGTAGTCAGCTTGGCGGGCGGCAGGCGGGCGGGCGGCGTCTCACTTTTCAGCTTGTCTACAGGTTTCCAGCCAAACCATTTGAGGGATTTATCTGAAATTTTCAGGGATGTTACTAAATATCAACGTCAAGAACTGATTAGTTTTTGGGCATTCTGGGTAAATTTTAAGGTGGCCATTTTGGATTTTCAGTCCTAAAATCTTCACTTTCAAGACTTGTCTACAGGTTTTCAGCCAAACCATTTGAGGGATTCATCTTAAATTTTCAGGGATGTTTCTACATATCAACGTCAAGAACTGATTAGTTTTTGGGCATTCTGGGTAAATTTTAAGGTGGCCATTTTGGATTTTCCATCCTAAAATCTTTACTTTCAAGACTTGTCTACAGGTTTCCAGCCAAACCTTTTGAGGGATTCATCTGAAATTTTCAGTGATGTTTCTACATATCAACGTCAAGAACTGATTAGTTTTTGGGCATTCTGGTTAAATTTTAAGGTGGCCATTTTGGATTTTCCGTCCTAAAATCTTCACTTTCAAGACTTGTCTACAGATTTTTAGCCAAACCATTTGAGGAATTCATCTGAAATTTTCAGGGATGTTTCTACATACTAACGTCAAGAACTGATTGGTTTTTGGGCATTCTGGGAAAATTTTAAGGTGGCCATTTTGGATTTTCCGTCCTAAAATCTTCACTTTCAAGATTTGTCTACAGGTTTCTAGCCAAACCGTTCAAATTTTTACATATGTTACACAGTGATAAGTTCTAGAGCTGATTAACTTTTCTGCGGCCATCTTGCTTTCTTGGTCAACAAGACCACAATGCTGTGTTTTAGGTACGATATTGTTCACGTCTGTGCCTTGTTTTGTCAAGTGGGTGCAAAATTCTCATTCTCACAATTCAGACCAAAATTGGTCAAAATGTGCCCATTTTTCATGATTTTTCTCATTTTCAAGTTGGTGCAAATGGATTTTCAGGTGAGTGCAAGCATGTTTTAAAAATCTCAGATGGGGGCTGTGCCCACTTGCTTTAATGCTGTGGGGATCACTGAGAACTGTGAAATAATCTACTCTGCTGTGTGACGAACCACGTTAAAGAGTCTTGTGTGTAGAACACCACGTCACAAGAGCTAGGTATTGAGTTGATAATGTACAGATTACAATGATGTTACAGATATCACAATCACAGTCACTGATTGATGAATGAGGTATACATGTCAACAAAGTACATGAAAATCAATTTCAAATTTCAAATTGATTTTAGTGTGACAAGACCCTTTAAAGTCAGTTTACATACCATATACGTTTTTGAAACAACTTTTATCGAAAGCTCTCTAATCATACTGTTTATTTTAGAGGACATAATTTCCTCTTTAAGGAATGAATTTTGTGTTTTTTTCTTTTATTTTAGGCTTCCATTTTTAATTAAAGGCTTATTGTTATAGGTTCCCATTGATGATGCAATAGAGAGATTTGCATATTTAACCATTAAATAGGTAGTAAGCTAGCACCCAAAAATGTATTAGTTCGTGAACAAATTGAAATTACTTGTTTCTTATGTATTTTTATGTGATACTTCAGAAAATGTTTGTCTGACGCGCCGTATCCGGGGCGAAAGTTGTCAAATTGGCGTTTTCGACCCTAAAATGGAAAATTACAGGGGGTACTTTATCATCATAGAATAAATCATTCAGTTGGTCTTAAATCATCATAATAATTTTATGGGGAGTTGATTGGATCATGCTGAGGTAGTATGTTAAGTTTCAATCACCTGTCACTCATGGTTGTCATGGAAACCACAATTTTCATTGAAAAATCCTTAATTTTGGCAAAACCTGTACAGGTACATAATATAGAATGTGGATTTTTTTTTAAATCAACAGATATAAGAATATTTTAGCACACCCAAAATTGCCAGGGAAGTTCAAGCATTTGTTTAAGCATAAAGGATATTGCAATTTATATAATTGGTAAGTGTCAAAGACCATACTACTACATAAGTGATCAAAAGTGGGCGTCGCCCCCATATTAGTAAATGAATACCATTCTCTGAAAAGACAGAGTTTAACTTGACTTTTGAGATACATTTATATTGAAGTTCTTTGAATATACTTAATATCATGCATTTCTGGTAAATATAATGTACCAGTACATCTAAGTGTAAAAGTTGTTGCATGGGGAGCGGGGGGGGGGGGTGGTAGTAACAGAATTTGGATGGGGCAGAGCTAATCAGCCTTGGTATAATTCTGATTTATATAGTTCTGGATTTTCAAAGGTTACATCTTCTGGGTCTTCTTCATTTTCATTTCAATAGGGCCTATATGGGTACTACATTTTACATGATTGGTGCCAAAGACCATACCATTACATAGGTGATCAAAAGTAGGCAGCATCACCTTCATAATAGTAGATGATTACCATTCTCTATAAATGCAGGGTTTAAGTAGAATTTTCGATATATATATATATTTATCATTTATACTTCTTTGATTATATACTTAATATCAACCATTTCAGGTAAATAATGTACATCTCACTGGTGTCAGTTCAGAAGATATTTATAGTTTTCAATGACTTAAGCTACTTTATAGTTGATGTAATACTTTGATATTTGAACTAAACCAGGCTTATATGGCATATACCATCGCTCGATACTGACCAGTGACACCTGAGTTTTATAGTTATTGCATGAGAGGCAGGTTGAGAGGGGGGGGGGGTGGGCTAGTAATAGAAATTGGAAGGGGGCAGCGCTAATCAGCTTCAAGTATAAATCTCATAATACTTCGTTCTGGATTTACTAAGGAACATGTACATCTTCTAGGTCTTCTTAATATTCATCTCAATATATAGGATATTACAATAAACATGATAGGTTAGTGTCCAAGACCAAACAATTACATAAGTGATCAAAAGTGGGAATCATCCCAACAACAGTATATGGTTCATTCTCTACAAACAGAGGTCAACTTGAGTTTAAAGATCATCCAGTGATCTCCCCAGGATTTCTTCTCAGGTGGGTACCAAATTTTCATTTTCACAATTCAGACCAAAATTGGTCAAAATATGCCAATTTTTCATGATTTTCTCACTTTCATGTGGGTGCATATGGATTTTCAGGTGGGTGCAAACATATTTTCAAAATCTAAGGTGGGTGCTGCACCCACTTGCTTATGCTTGGAAGATCACTGTCATCTATACTTCAATTATTTAAGAAATATAGACTGAAGAGCAGGTGTTATATTGACAAATATACTCCACATGGCTAGGCAAGGGAGTGAGGGGTTCGAAAGCTTTTGTACCTAGCCCTAAGGGGTCATTGTCAATATCACGCCTGCTCTGAGGTATATATTACAATTCAAACATGAAAACTCCCCAAAATTTTTCGAATATTCAAATTATGGTCTGCTACAGCCCTCTTGATGTCACATATTGCTCGTATTACCAAGGGTAGTGTTAACGAATATACCCTGGGTAAAATATTGACTTTGTTCACAGTTCATAGAAGGCGTGAATACAGTCATGTTTGAATATAATTTACATAAAACATTTCTCATAAATACGTTTAGTAGTATAGTTTTTACGTGGGGTGAGGGTGGGGAAGTGGTTACAGACCTCTCCCTCCCAATTATTCTGTTACTACTCCCATCTAGGGCCTGGCATATTATATGCAGCCTTCATACCTTCGCTAGATTAAGTAAGTGCCATGCTTTGAAGGGGCAGGATAGCACATTTTAAAAAGATGGAGCACCATATTGTGTCCCAGCTATATGACTCTCAAATCTGCAAGTGTTTAGTGGTATTTTTTCTTAAGAGATTGTTGATATATCAATAACATGCAATAAAACAAAAGAACGAAAATGATCAGATTATGAGAAGGCTCATCTATAGTTGTTATTGTATTGTCATCACTACACATTCTGATACTCATAGCATCTTTCTGTCTCACCTGAAGGGCTGGGAAGAAATAAAATGTCATGGTTTATCATGATGATCACTGGAAAGGATATGGCATTTCCCACCTGCTACACAGTAGATTTTTTATTCTGGTCTTTATCATTCAATTAAGTGTAACTGGTATAGTTGCTTCTTATTTGCATCCTTATTCATGAACTCATTCTAATCTTAAGGGACTCATGTTTTTCTACATTTGATAAGGTGATGTGCCACCACCCTCTTCTTCTCCTATCAGGTTCGTTTATAGAATTTTGGATTTAATTATCACATAATCACTCTGCTGTTAGAAGTATCTTGAAAAACATGTATTTTCTGCCAGCTCCAGAAACAAAACAACCCATCAGAGAATCCATGAAATTTAGTATATTTCCTTAGGGCCCATATGGGCCCAGAGAGTAATATTGTCACAAGGAATAAACACATTTTCAATCCATCTCTTATGTGCATTCTAAAGATTACATATCTTTCATTTCATTTATTTATTCCTTAAATTAATGTGTTAGGATAAGCACAGAATACAGCAAAGTGTAGTGCTGCCATGCTGGACAAACAAAAGAAGACTGATTAATATAAAAAACATTTATGTTAAGCCACAATGTCTTACACCAGCAAAACCAGATAAACCAATTGAAATAGAAGTTTAGACCCCATACTAAAACAATCAAAAACTATGAAGGAACCGAGATCAGTCTTCTTCCACCTTGTCAAGAGCTTACTACAAAGCACTTATGCATATGGCCCATATTGTAAACCCTGACATTCCAGCAGGACATGGGTATTGACTGGTATTCTCATACAAATGATTGTTATCCCATGGAACGAAGTTCGGAGGGATATAGGGAACGCCTCCGTCCGTCCGTCCGTACGTACGTCCGTCCGTCCGGGCAATAACTCAAATACCGTTGGCCCGATTTTATTCATATTTTGTACACATATACCCTATGGGGGTAGAAGTTCTGCTCGAAAGCCGATTTTCAAAATGGCCGCTCATTTAAAAATGGCGGCCATTTTAGTGCCGATTTTACAGTAATTTAGGTGCAATATGTAAAACTGTAATAGCAATATGTTTTAAATGTAAAAAAAATTATATAGGACATAAATAAAGCTAGAAGTGTAGATTTAAAAAAGCACATGGCAGCCATCTTGAAAAATGGCGGCCTTTACTCGTTATTTTACGATTTTTGCTGTAACTCGAAAAGTAGTTGAGCGATTTTGTTCATATTTGGTATGTGAATACTATAAGCATGGCACACTGTCTAATGACACTTTTGGTAGAAGGCGGCCATTTTGAAAAATGGCGGACATTTTGAAAAATGGCCGCCATTTTAACTTATTTTACTAAAACTCGAAAAGTAGTGGAGCGATTTTGTTCATATTTGGTATGTTAATACGTATAAGCATGGCACACTGTCTAATGACACTTTTGGTAGAGGGCGGTCATTTTTCAAAATGTCCGCCATTTTAATGTATTTTACTATAACTCGAAAAGTAGTGGAGCGATTTTGTTCATATTCGGTATGTGAATACTGTAAGCATGGCACACTGTCTAATGACACTTTTGGTAGAAGGCGGCCATTTTGAAAAATGGCGGACATTTTGAAAAATGGCTGCCATTTTAACTTATTTTACTATAACTCAAAAAGTAGTGGAGCGATTTTGTTCATATTTGGTACGTGAATCCGTATAAGCATGGCACACTGTCCAATGAGACTTTTGGTAGAAGGCGGCCATTTTTCAAAATGGCCTCCATTTTAACGTATTTTACCATAACTCAAAAAGTAGTAGAGCGATTTTGTTCATATTTGGTATGTGAATATTATAAGCATGGCACACTGTCTAATGACACTTTTGGTAGAAGGTGCCCCTTTTGAAAAATGTTCGATGGGATTCGCTACGCTTTGGCGTTGCCGTTGTTCTGGTTGATATAGCACCAGGAGATGAATCAGAAAGACTCCAGAAGATGTATCTTATGAAATCCAGAACTCTGAAGATGAAATTGATACTAAATGCTGACTTGTTCCCCCCACACCTCCAAGTTCTGTTACTACCCCCCTCCCATATAACTATATACAGTATATTGAGATAACTAAGAAGACCCAGAAAATACCCAATTCTGTTACTAACCCAACCCCTCCTCATGCAATAACCATTGCTCTGAGTTGTACATTATTTACCAGAAAAAAATATAAAGTATAATCAAAGAAGTCCAATGTAAATGTATCTCAAGTCAAGTTTAACTCTGGTTTTATAGAGAATAGCAATCATCTACTCTAGTATGGGGGCGACGCCCAGTTTTGATTACTTGTGTAATTGTATGTTCTTTGACACTGACCAATCATGTAAGTTGTAATATCCCATATATTGAGATGAATATGAAGAAGACCCAGAAGATGTACCCCATGAAATCCAGATATATGTAGGTGAGTTTCATACTTAAGGTTGATTAGCTCTGCCTCCTCCCAATTCTTTTACTAGCCCCCCTCTGTACCCCCCATGCAATAACTATAACACTAAGATGTACATTACTTACTAGAAATGCTTGATATAAAATATAATCAAATAAGTCTAGTGTAAATGTATCTCAAAAGTCAAGTTAAACTCTGTTTTTATAGAGTATAGCAATCATCTACTATTATGGGGGCGACGCCCACTTTTGATCACTCATGTAATTGTATGTTCTTTGACACTGACCAATCATGTAAATTGCAATATCCTTTATATTTAAACAAATGTTTGAACTGTACTGGTTATTTTGAGTGTGCTAAAATGTGTTGATATGTGTGGATTCAAAAAATAATCCATATTCTACATGATGTACATGTTCAGGTTTTGCAAAATTAAGGATATTTTGAACGAAAATTGTGGTTTCCATGACAACCATGAGTGACAGAGCATTGAAATTTTACATACTACCTTAGCATGATCCAATCAACTCCCCATAAAATTATTATGATGATTGAAGACTAACAGAATGATTTATTCAGTGATGATAAAGTACCCCCTGTTATTTTCCATTTTAGGGTCGAAAATGCCAATTTGACAACTTTCGCCCCGGATATGGCGCGTCAGACAAACATTTTCTGAAGTATCACATAAAAATACATAAGAAGCAAGTAATTTCAATTTGTTCACGAACTAATACATTTTTGGGTGCTAGCTTACTACCTAAAAAGACTTGATGACATAATAGAATTCTGTTGACAATTTTCCATAAGAAATTTAATTAAGTTTAAATAATGCACCATTCAAAAGTTTGCCTGAGACCCCCCACGCAGGGAGGTTGGGGAATTTAATTTGAGAGAGGGGAAATTGACACATTTATTTGGCCAATGACGGAGTGAGGATGTTAAATTCCCTATTCATGCCAATGGGAGGAGGGGGGGGGGGGGGGGTCTCTCACAAACGTTTGAATGGTGTATAAGTCATTCTGCTGTAAGCCTATTCAGTTCTCCAAATTTTTATTCCAAACGTTGAGTTTTTTTTAGTTTAAAAAGTTTTAAAACATGAATATCTACTCAGGTGATATTGTCATGGAATATTTGATTTGAGTTGGGTGGATATGGGGCTGATGGTGGACTGCGACTGGGATCATACAGGGTGGTCAAAAAACGGCAACCCTGCATTTTCCTCATATCTTTGTCATTTTAAGAAATAACTTCCTGATTTTTCACATATTTGTAGAACATATAATTTCCTACTATCCCACAAAATACAGCACTTTCAACAACATGTCACAGGTGTGGCCATCATCGCCCTGTAGGCAAACCTGCACAAGCTGGCAACAATCCAACTGTATTCCTCAGCAGGTATGGCGTGAATGACATGGATGATCTTCCTTTTATGGTCTGCAATTGTCCTGAGGTCATTCTCATACACTCTATCTTTGGTGTATACCCACAGGTAGAAGTCAGATAGGACAATTTAGATGACATGAGCAGGTTTGCCTACAGCCCAATATTAGCCACTGGGGCATGTTGTTTAAAGTGCTGTAACATTGTGATTGTCAGTCTAATGGTCATGAACTCCTTTGCCAAATTAAAGACAGATACAGTATCAGCATAGAGAGGAATCCAATTTTTGGCTGAACAACAAATACCAGATGGATCAGGAGGAACCAATCAAAGTGATACACTAGCAACTAGCACACATCATTCATATCTGGCAAACAGTGTAGACATTTAGGGCAAAACTGAGACTGCTAAAACAACCCTTTGACCTTAAAAGTCAGGTGGTTGGTATCAAATTAAGCTGCTCAACATAACCCGGAGTACTTCAGTTTCGGTCCATATGAAAAGGTGCTGGTCAATCAGAAAATTGACTCAGAAATAATTTAAACCTCAAGAACATACTGTACGCCCAGTATTTTTCGCGTGCGATTTAGTTTTGCGCTTTTCGCGATTGTGTTAAAATCGTGAAAATAAATCATGGCTAATTTTGCGAATTAAAGGCTGAGGTGCAACAATGCCGTTGACTAAGATCTAGAAATTGTAAATCTTATCCAAATATGATTACTGTAGATAAGGTAAATTAGTTTACAGAGCTTGAGGATTCAGAGAATAATGGAATTTAAACCTTTGAAATCCGCGAAATTTAATGGCCGCGAAATTGGTATTTCTCAAAATTTGCGAAATTAAAACTGGGTGTACTGGGTGTACAGTAGCTTGTTCAGTAATTTAGTGTCAGTGTCAGTCTGCATGTTTTCTATTTTTGGTCAACTTTTATTCTATATTATACTTTTTCGTTTTTGTGGAATGTGTAATAGCAGTTGGAGTTGAGCATTTGTAACAAATAGGTGCTGACAGTTTGCATGTTAATGCCTGGTTTCAGAAAGACAGAACCTGCAAGAATAGATGGAACATTGTAGATAAATGGAAATCAATCTGTTTCAATTAAGAAATAAGGACATTTCAATGTCTGAGGCTTGAAATTATTTAAAAGCCATGCCCATTTAGAATTTAGAACATTTTTCTTAATGCTGTTAATTTCAAATTGTAGGTAGGTTGATTTACCAAACTCCAGGATGAAAACCAAATTGCTTTAAACTACTTTAGGTGATATCTCCAAGATTTAAGAGAAGGAAACGCTGG
Organism: Owenia fusiformis; assembly: GCA_903813345.2. Taxonomy (NCBI): domain Eukaryota; kingdom Metazoa; phylum Annelida; class Polychaeta; order Sabellida; family Oweniidae; genus Owenia; species Owenia fusiformis. The sequence continues at coordinate 325,933 of CAIIXF020000013.1, forward strand.
ACTGCTGTATATGACTTTGTGATGAGGTAACCAGAAGCCATAATTCTTGCTGTGGTTCTTGCAAGCTTCTCTGAAACCACCTGCTCCACCCTTGGATCTTAAGCTTTGGCATTAGAATTGTTTCTCTTTGGGGTATTGCATTACCAATAATTTAACCTGCAGTGACTGTATTTCTGTATCTGCCACATTGTATTATTCAATCAGTTTATTTATCTTTTGTATGCTTTATTCTATGAATGCAGACATTGCTGGGAAAGTCAAGCAGTCAATACAAGGCATCAGTAGTACCAGACTCTTGTGATTCTTGCTTTATTTAACCAAGATGCAATTGCTAAATGAGATGTGTCCAAGCAAGTTTACTCGAAGTGGTTAGGTTTTAAGAGGATATATTTATTATTATTTATGTACTGGAGACTTTGACCTGAGAATAGATAACAAATTAAGGAAAATGTGGCATGAACAAGAGGGCTGAAGAAAACACACAAACATAAAGATACATTCAATGACAAAAGAATACTTTCAAAGAATAATGGATATAACAAACCAATCTGAGGCTAAATGAAAAAGATGGAAAAACAATCAGCAAAATAAGAATGGACAGGAAGTGAGCATTTACTTACAACTGCAAGAAATAGAAGTATTTTCAGGTTTACTGCTATGGGGAGTACATGTTCTGTCAACATTGGTAATTGGTAATCAGATAGTTTTAAGTCCATCAACCTATTTACTATAGGGTTCTCACTGAATCTTTAGACTAAAATGCAGAATCTCACTATTTTATTTCTAATATTTTTGGTCACCAAAAAAATTCTACAAATATGAATTAAGAAAGCATTTAAATCTTTGAATCAAATTTGAACTGTGAACATTCTGCCATGTTAACCAAAGGAATGTATTATAAATCAAACTCAGTCTAAAAATCTTATTGAGAACTAACACAACTTCTTTTTAAAGTACAAATGTGTTCTAAGATTATGTATGTTTCCATTGTGAATGATAATATGATTCTTCCAAAGTGGAAGAAATTCAACTTCCTTTTATAACGACCTATAATTGGTTGTTGTACAGTATGTCCCCAAAAAACGCAACAAAGAAAAACATTGTAAAATCACAAAACCAGTGATGAGTACATCAATTTCATTTTGTTTATCATGAAGCCATGTGTCTCCCCTTTCCAATGATATGTCATTTGTTCATATCCAATCATGGACCACTGAAAAATCATTGTTTTTTCGCACATGGGTGAAAAGGCCTTTGTGCCAAGTTATGAAATATCTATCAACAGATCCTTATTGTGCAATCAGGTAAATCATTATGTAATTGGTACTGGGGATTAAATTTTTGTCACAAGATTTACATAACACAAGTTTCTGATTTAGATTTACTGAGAAAAAAGAAAAAATGAAAAGAAAATTTAACTTTAAGTGTTCATCAGTATCCTTGTTGGTTCAGTTTAACGAACATATGGAAAAAGTGGCATAAACAGTCGTTGTCTGTCATCTTATGAAAGATTACTCATGAAAGATTACATTCCATGCCCTTTCACATGACCACTATTTCTTTACTCACTGAGACTGGCCTGTGTGTCCATGTCGCACACCTTTTTGAATCATCTGGGGTTCTGGCAGAGAGCAGCAACCTCATTGGTGACTCTTTGTTAATTGTTGCAATGTCTAAAACTTGGCCCAGAGCAGATTTTGGCACGTTGTACAAAAGGAATGATTATTCAGTGGTCTATGGTCTTATATGAATAATTGGCATACCATTGGAAAGAGGAGACATATGGCTTCCTGGTAAACTAAATCAAATTGATGTAATCATCATTGGTTTTGTGATTTTACAATGTCTTTGTTTGTTGCGTTTTTTATGGGACGCACTGTATATCTATTAAAATGAATTACAAGGTGAGTGAATCTACTTATCAGTTATTATTAGCTCACGTGATGAGCTGCTGTTACCACACACTTCCTTTATAACAACCTATAACTGCATAGGATGTTATATATCCATTAAAATTAAGTACAACGTAAGTGCATCTACTAATCAGTCGACCCAAGTTTACCAAAATAAAATTTTTTTGCAATTAGAATTCCTTAATAGCAATTAATACTCGCTCAACCTTAAGCTATGTTGTGTAGTTGGGGTGAATGAAGGGAATCTCTTTCATCCAATTTCAATTGGACAATAAATGGACAATACAGCCTTTGGCAACTTCTTCAATCAGATCTTTTTTGCATCCTCATGACACTGTGACCTTTGTCCTTGTTATGCTTTGTACTATCTTAAGACAGGAGAATATCTGGTCTGATGAGTATCATATAGTGCAGTGATTTGGCAATAGAAGTTTTAATGCAAATCAACCAAACAACCTTGAATTGTGAAACAACTTCTTGTGGTGGTCAGTACACTTCTCCTGGGTTTCTTCCAAGTGCCCTTTGCCTTAACAAGATCAAATTACTGAGGATGTGTCGTTTTCTTTTCATGGAGTTGATCATGCCTTCATGTGAACAAGTTTTTTAATTGGAATTTTCAGCATGCCAGTGTGTACTTGTTACTATATTGTTTAATCACCCTGTGTTAAAGTTGGCTGGTTAAAGAACTAAATCTGATATTGATTTAAGCATAACTAATTATAATTTATTTAAAATATCTGTCTCTTATTATCTTGAGCCTCTGTAGTGACCTGGCCCCATCTTTCCTTGCATTTGCATTGAACACCAATGATGTCTTTGGGACAAAGTCTGCTCTCTGCATCACCAATTGCACCATCTTGACTCATATTTTCACACTTAATTGATTATCTTAAAATACTCTTGTAATACTTTAGGGTCCTTGGATGAATTTTTAAAGCATCAAAATACAATTTCCAATAAGCCAATGCCACATTTTGTATATTTTGAATGTTAGTTTTATTTATAATGTTAATAGTTCTGCCCAGGTGAATGATTTTCATCAAACCTATTCAATTTCTAAATGTTGTTATTTGCTCGGCTGTTTCATATTTTTTAATAAAGTCGAGTAAAGGATCTTTATATGATTAACCCCAATATTTCTAAAGAATATTACAGTAGTAGGACTCCATATTTTTCTAAATGCTTGCAGAGAGATCTAGTTAATAATCCATTTTTTACAAAAAAAACTCAAAAACCATCAATAAATCTAGTTTTACAAGGCATATATAATTTTATAATGGGTTGAAGATGTATTTTTTATTTTTGACAATCCGAGAAACACTTTAGTAGAGAAATGGCCACCAGAGCAAATTATTTGATAAACAATGTTTTTTATCTTTGTGTTGTGGAGAAAATGCTACATTCAAATGTTTCTCTAATTAGAATATTTACTTTGTGCTGTATCAGTAGTTTACAGTATTCTTAGTTGTGTTTGGTTCAGATCAGCGTTTATATTTCATGGTTGGGTTCTGGTCCAAATGAAGGCCAGCTTGCCGTTTTGCCTTATTGTAACTCCTTGAACAAAAGTATTTCACCCTTAAGCAGAACATTTTCACAAAAGTGATTAAGTACATTCCTATTATTGGACATCTTATATTTTCTTAGATACAGCTTTGCACTTTAGATTACAGTAAACCTCACTTAGTAAGATTACAACTTTGCCCCAAATTCCCTTTACTGATAATTTTTTGATGAATAATAAAACATGATTCCCTAAGTTCCCTTGAAGCTAAAAACACATTTCCAGTGAAGCCTGCCATATGTTCCTCCACAAAAGCATGATTTATTATCCCTTATCACAATATCAAGATTTTAGGGTTATTTCACATGCCAGGTTAATCCATGTTTTTTAAAGGTGACTAACATGTAGAATTCTTATTGAACTTTTGCAATCTAAGATTTTATAATATGTTATGGCACTTCAAAATGGTAGAAAATCTTTACATTGCTTGTTTTGGGGTTTATTTTAGAAATGAAAGTGTATACGGAAGTCCCAAAGAAGAAAGACCAAAGCATTAAAATATAAAAATTATAGCAAGCAACTGGGAACATCTAAGACCATAACCTGTCATATAAGCAAAATAAACTCTCAAATTACCAAACTATGGTCTAATATACAAAGGAACAATGTGTTATATCCTGTTCCACCATTCTGGATTATCTGAGATCATTTTTGTTTTGTTATTTTAAACATTTTTCATATCACACCTGATTGTTACATTTCATTGGTCCATCTGCACTTGTACAATTGTAATGTTATCAGGTAGATATAGTGATCAATCTTTCTTTTGGTAGGTCTATGATTTAGTGAAAATAATCAGCTGGCTGCTCATAGTCTGATTGTTTTACTAATGGGCACTCGTTCATCTCATTATTACATAATATGATACCTATAGCAGGTGAGTGATCAACCAATTCTGTAGTGAAGACATAGTTCATTCTTTTTTTGGTACATGATGACATTTAAGTTGCTGGTGAAAAAATTAATTAAGCATATAGCTTACTCTATTTTGATCCATATGTAAGTATCAAGTTGCTGGTGAAAGAATTAATTAAGCATATAGCTTACTCTATTTTGATCCATATGTAAAGTATATTTTGTCCATAATGAATATTCAATCAGTCCAGCTACCATTAGTTGCGTAAAATATGGCAGATTTGTAAAACAATTAATTTTGTCTTAGTTGCTATGTCAGCTTGGTTATGTTTTCTCAGTTATGACAAATCCTTTCCGTCCAATCTTTTCTATTGATAATAATCTAAAAGTTATGACAACTATTTCAGTCCAATATTTTGGAACACTGTGTGTTATTGCTCTATCTGACATTGTACACCTGAATATGATCATGCAATGATCAAATCTTTTGTCGGGCACTTTCCTCTATTTTTTTCATAAGATACCAGTAGCAGGTGAGTGATTGGTGAACTGTTTAAATAATTGCAACAATCTGCTGTTGTTTACATTTAGGTTTGTTAAAGGGCAAAAAATACCCCCAAAGTATACAAAATACAACGAGAAAATAAAACATTCAATATTTACATCAAGTAAGAAGGAAAACAAATCTGGAATATCCCATACTATGATCTACTTTGTATGGAAACAATGTGCCCCTCTCAGTAGCAGGTGAGTGATTGGTGAACTGTTTAAATAATTGCAACAATCTGTTGTTGTTTACATTTAGGTTTGTTAAAGGGCAAAAAATACCCCAAAGTATACAAAATACAACAGGAAAATAAAACATTCAATATTTACATCAAGTAAGAAGGAAAACAAATCTGGAATATCCCATACTATGATCTACTTTGTATGGAAACAATGTGCCCCTCCTCCTATCATACAGAAACCATTGTCACAATCCAAGACCATTTAGTATTCCATTAATGAAACAATACAAAATGGAAACACTTTCTGTACTGATCAAGCACATTTCAAGAGGGTTTTCATGCTTCTTATCCTAAAGCTCACCTTAACACATTGTATTCCTTTGTAATCAGATATTAGCACAGGCAAGATGATATAATATCTACAAGTTTTATTACTTCTAATTAGATGAAATATAAGCTGAGATGAAAGATCTCAAAAATCTTTCAATCTGTGTTCAGTGTGTTGACTTCAGCAAGAATTCAGAGCTATGAAGCAAACCCTCCAGTGTGAGCTTCTTGTGTTTATTCATTACAAGCAAATTACTGCAATATATTAATATTGTGGGAAATTAAAAGGGCTTGGTTAGGCACCTGTCAGTATTGACCTCATAGGCCAGGCCATGGGTACAAGGTTCTTGGGTTTAGGCCAGAATGGGCCAGTTATATTTGTTACATGCAGTGTTCATATTTAAATCAATAAAAATCTATCTATAAATGTAATAATAACTAAAAGTTGTGATTTATTGTCATGATTCTACCTTGCTTTGATATATTTTAACAATTAACTATGAAATATTACAGAAGTTTCGTTATCACTTTTCAAAAACTTATACTTATACTTATAAACCCAATATACAAGGTGTTTCATAATTTCCTAATTTGTCGGGAAATATCTCCTCGGACGGTAATAAAAAGGGCCAATGGCATACCATCCGTACCCCTTTGATGTAAAGCATGTTTAGTTGTGTCATACATGTTTTCTAGAATCAAATAGGCTCATATAGCACACGGGTTATATAGATTTATCTACTCTCAAATACACTTTTTGTAGATGATTGTTTTGAATCACCTTGTAGAAATATCGAAGGGAGAATTAGTTCAGCTAATGAATGAGTCGAGCTGTTTGATTGGATACTATACCTATTCAGCCAATTAATGTTGATAAACCATTCTGCTCAGTAAGTCCACCCATATACTAGTATGCGGAGATCCACTCTATAAGTTTATAATCTGCTTATAAAGGCCCTTTTATACGTTAAAACTTGTAGTGATTCTCTTAAAAGGGTCTTGTTTATCGTACACTACAAGGACCCATCAACTAGCGTTTAGTTTATAGTGTCCATAATTGACACTAGCAAAGGACATTGCATCCACAGTCCCTAGTTGATGATGGAGCTTGACTATATCAGGAATAGTTATGCCCCACTTGGTACAGATTATGAAAATCAATTTGAATTGATTTTAGTTCAACAAGACCCTTTAAACTATAAGTATACGTATACGTTTTTGAAACAACTTATAACGAAAATTCTCTAATAGTGTTCTACATAATGTATTTACACTTCATACATAACCCTACCTCCGCATTTGATGGTCATGGTGGCACAAGTTGAAAACCAAATGGAAATCAAAGATGCTTCCACATCTCCTAAAAGCTTGATGTGGAGGATGTTTAACTTTGATTCTGACAACCCTAAGTGAACAATTTGCATTTGTAAGGTGGCATAACCTATTTCATCGTAATGTAATTTTTTCAAATATTGTCAGATTTTAACCTTTCTTAGCTTAATTTGAGACAGACTAAAGTATTAATTCACAGAGAAATACTATATCATAAACGTATAATTGGTCTTTGTCATCAGAAAGTATTACCTCAATGCTTATTGTTAACCTTGTAAGTGGAACCTGGGGTAAGATGGCCATGTGAGGCAAGATTGTCCCACTCTATATGTTCAGTAATGTTTCAGTTACCATTGCCTTGTTCTCCTGTTAAGGCTACAATTTAGTTCAAGGGTACCAAGTACTTGCTTTAAATTCTATTTTCTGGCCACATATATCAGAATAACACATGGAATAGTTCCCTTTGAATGTATGTGTCTTATGAAGTATATAGTACACAAGTAGGGGTTTTGGATGACATAATATCATTTTATATTGAATAAAGAACTGTCCTAATATGCTAATGATAAGAGAATACCAAAAGACTTGCCATTGAACAACAATATTTATTTGTTACTATACCCTACTTTTTTTTAATTTCAGGAACAGGAACCTTGATCTCTTTTTAAACTTAAGTGCTCTTATTCCCACTTCCCAAATTGCAGAGCACTTGGTCTCATTGGTTAGTTGTATTGTTTTGTTGTTGACAATATTGGGGTCTTTATCTTTGTTTTATTTATCTTTAGTTTTCAAAGTTCCACCTTCCAAAAATTGTTAAGCCCTTAATTGTATGTTTGAATGAATGTACCTCTTGTGTGTCTGAGCGTTAACATGTGTTCCCTCTAAACAGATTGACTAAAGAAACAAATTTTTTAGGGTTGTCAAATTGGCTGACCAGTCAGGAGTGTGAGAACATTTGGCTAGTCACGGATGCCGTAACTATGAGGTCGTAAGTTCGGGATGTGTGAGCTCCCTTGTGTTTATTCATTTATAAATCACTATCTGAGTGTTCATTTTCAGAGGTGATCACCTGCTCTGGTTTATTAAGGACAGTTGAGCTAAGTGTGTTTGTGAATGTATGTATGAATATATCCTTGGTGTATCTGACCCTTAACACCAGTTTCCTCTAGTCAAATTGACTGATGAAACAACCTTTTTTGAGGTTGTCAATTTGGCTGACCTGTCTAGATCGTGAGCACACTTTGCTAGGCACTGATACCGTAACCATGAGGTCGTGAGTTTGGGACGTGTTAGTTCTCTACGTTTATTCATTCTTTTTAGGGGTTGTCAAAATGACTGACCGGTCAAGAGCATGAGAACATTTGGCTAGGCACTGATGCCGTAAGCATAAGGTTGTTAGTTTGGAATGTGTGAGCTCTCTTGCCCTCATTTATGAGTCCCTGTCTAAGGTTTCAGTTGCAGAGGTAATCACCTGCTCTTGGTTCTTAAAGACAGTTGAGCTAATTGTGTTTGTGTCTGAGAGTTAACACCTGCTCCCTCTAGTCAGATTGACTTATGAAACAACCTTTTTTTTGGTTTGTCAAGTTGACCGACCAGTCTAGAGCATGAGCACACTCGGCTAGGTGTTGCTGCCGTAACCCTGAGGTCGTTAGTTCAGGACGCGTGAGTTCCCTTGATTTTATTCATTGATAAATCACTGTCTGAGCTTTCAGTTGCAGAGGTAATCACTCGCTCTGGGCTCAGATGAGCTAATTGTGTATGTGAATGTTTGTATGAATGTTTACATCTCATCAATAGCCCACATGATGTTACATCATAAACATTTACAAAATTGCAAGTATAACCTTAATTATGTAGTCTATTGCATGAATTGCCTTTGGGACCAGTACGTCACTCTCAGTTTTTAATCTTTCCCAAATAAGATCACTAATTTGGTTTCCCTTTTTCGTTTCAGTTTCAGTCTTGTATGTATTGCATAAACTTTTGTTATACTGGTCATGTAACATTCCCCACTTAGAAGTAATGGCATTCATGTTTCCCTCTCCCGTGAGGAGTAGCATCATCGTTTTGCAACTTCTGACGAGTTTGCAATAATTAGAGGCAATTACCAACCAAATGCAAGGCTTACGTAATTCGACATCGCTCTTATATAGTTTTATGTTTGTGTATGTCATGAATTGTAATTGTCATCTCCAAAGATCTTATTCATACATGACTGCCCTTATGTTTATTTTCCATGTTAATTTGGACGATATATTAGATTTTGAATGCCAAGGTTTTCAGTGCTCTTCATACAGTTCCCTAACGGTGATATACAGGCTAATAATGCACGGAACCTGGGACCTATGAGCTAATATTCGCATTATAGCAATGAGTTTATACGTATTATCCATGGGCAATGATAGAAGTTGCCAGATGAGCATCATTTTATATATTTTGGATGATATATCTGACCATCCTTATTGTTGCTTGCAGAATTGTTTTTTGTGCACTGTCGGTGGGATTTTAGGATTTTCTCCATACTACAATGTTCATTCTCCAATCTATCGTAGTCAGTGTCTTTCAATGGGAACTGACACAGTCTGTCATAGTTGGTACAGAAAAAGTCTAGTAAAGTTACAGATTGTCCAACATTTTCCATTTCCATGTAGAGAAACATTCTTGGATTCTCAATCACATATTCTTGTCTTAAAAGTTTTGTCTGTTCATTTCCATGAACATCACTGGATGGATTGATTGAATTTTTTTTAAATTCTTTAGAACATAAAAGAGTCTTGCCATTTTTATTTTTTTTTTATTTCAGGTACATGTTCCTTGATCTCCGTTTAAACTTAAGTGCTCTTATTCGACTTTCCCAATTTGTGGAGCACTTGGTCTTTTTGGTTAGTGGTAATTTTTTGGCCATTAGCAAAACTTGGGTCTTTATCTTTGTTTTATCTTTAGTTTTCAAAGTCCCACCTTCCCAAATTTGTTGAGCATTTGGCCCTAATTTGTTTGTCTAAAGAATGTCATTTTGCTAGTTGTGTGTTTGAATGTATGTACAACTGTGAATGTACCTCTGGTCTGTCTGAGCATTAACATCTGTTCCCTCTAGTCAGATTGACTGATGAACAACCTTTTTTGAGGTTGTCAAGTTGACCGACCATGAGGTTGTGAGTTCGGGATGTGTGAATTCACTTGCATCTATTCATTCTTTATTCATTTATGAATCTCTGTCTGATATTTTAGTTGCAGATGTTATCACAATCTCTGGGCCTTAAGGACAATTGAGCTAATTGTGCGTGTAAATGTATGTATGAATTCACTTCTGGTATGTTAAGAGCGTTAACACCTATTCCCTCTAGTCAGATTGACTGATGAAACAACCTTTTTTGGAGTTGTCAGTTGCAGAGGTAATCACTTGCTCTGGGTTCCTAAAGACAGTTGAGCTAACTGTGTGTGTAAATGTATGTATGAATTCACTTATGGTATGTTAGAGCGTTAACACTATTCCCTCTAGTCAGATTGACTGATGAAACAACCTTTTTTGGAGTTGTCAAGTTGACCAACCAGTCTAGAACATGAACTAACTTAGCTAGACCCCGATGCCGTACCCATTAGGGTTCAGGTTAGAGCTTTCAGTTGCAGAGGTAATCACCTGCTCTGGGTTCCTAAAGACAGTTGAGCTAACTGTGTGTGTGAATGTATGTATGAATGCACCTCTGGTATGTCTGAGCATTAAGACCTGTTCCCTATAGTCAGATTGACTGATGAAACAACCACATAGTGTGGGGCTATATTGTCTGCCTAGGATGTCCATCTGTCTGTCTGCTTGTCTGTCTTTTTGTACATCCGACAGTTTTCTCCAAAACCGCTAAAGATATCATTTTTTTAAATTTTCAGGACTAAGTACATACAAATGCGGTAACAAAAATTTCGACTCTATACCTACTTCCTGTTGGCCATTTGATGTCAAATGCCAAAATCCTTGTCTGCAAACTTTAAGAAAAACTGCTTCACAGTTACAATTAAAACTCACTTCATTTTACATCTGATTGGGTTTTGGACATGTTGGCTCAGACATGGCAGCCATTTTGAGTGTCTTAAGAAAAGTTGGCAAGTGATTATACTTTGAATAATATTTATAAGGTTTTTTGAGTTGCCATAATCAACTATTTAGTAGTTTTAAAAATAATTCCAGGTGTCCTGTATTGTAGAAAGCCATGTCACTTATCACAGTAATTTTATACAATTATTTTGTTTAAAATTTTTTTACAAAAAGTCTGCTTTTCTATTGTTGGCCATTTTTGTGTTTTCGTAGTAAAATTTTGTCTGTAAAGTCTTGTTTACAAGTTTCAATGCTAACCAATTGAGGGATTGATTTCAAATTTTCAGGGATAATTATTTGTATGAAAATCTAGAACTGATTTGTTTGGGGCCTTCTTGGTTAATGTTTTAAGGCAGCCATTTTTTATTTTCCTTCATAAAACCTTGTCTGTGTAGTCTTCTTACAGTAATCTGTATAGTAATCTTTTCATGGATTACTTTCAAATTTCCAGGGATGATTCTAAGTCTGAAAATCTCAAACTAACTAGGCTTTGGGCATTCTGGGTGGCCATTTTGAATTTTTCCATCCTAAAATCTTGTCTGTTAGGTATTGTGTACACATTTTCAGCTGAACTATTTCACAGATCAATTTCAAATTTCAAGGCCATCTTTGATTTTCAGTCCTCAAATCTTCTCTATCAAGTCTTGTCTGCATTTTCAAACTAATCGTTTCACAGACCAATTTCGAATTTTCAGGGATTATTTTTAGAATGCAAATGAACTGATTAGGTTTTGGCCATTATTGGTCGATATTAAGGTGGCAGTTTTGGATTTGTTGTCCTTAAATCTTCTCTGTAAAGTCTTATCTACATGTATCTGGGGAACCGTTTGGCAGATTAATTTCAAATTTTCAGCTTGGTAAATGTTTTGCTAATAGGGCTAATGAGGCAGACCCATACAAGGCACTGCAGTAGTCAAAATTTGATGCTACGTAGGAGCTATACATTGTTTCAAGGTGTTTGGATCTTACACTATTTGACAGATACTTGAGTGGATTAAGCAGTTTTTGAACTTTCCGTGAAAGATAGTTTATATGGTCTTCATAAGTCAAATTTTCATCAAGGATAAATCCAAGATGTTTGTGTGAAGTTTTACATGGAATGACTTCCCGTCAAAATAAAGTGGCGTTTTTTGGAAGTTTTTGATCCGGTTTGAGTGGAATATGACTTGGGCACTTTTGGAAGGTTTGAATTTAAGGAACCATTTCTTTGACCACAGATTAATTTTATTAAGATCATTTTGAATCTGATCTGTTTGAGCATTTGATGGATGAAAAAATGAATAAAGAGATGTATCATCAGCATATATGTTTGCTTCAGAGTCTAAGTTGTCTGGGAGGTCATTTTTATAGATGAGGAACATGAGGAGGCCTATTGCTGAGCCTTGAGGAACACCAGAGTTTATGAAGTTATTGTCTGAGAATTTAGAATGTTGGACATTGATTGATACACAAACTTTTTTTTCCTCAGGTAAGAATCACAAAGATCAATTGTCTTGCTGTTAATTCCATAAGATTTCATTTTGTGTATTAAGAGCGAATGCGGGACTGTATCAAACGCAGCCGAAATGTCAAGATATACCGAGTTAATACAGTTTCCTTGTATTTGATGATAAATATATTCAGTAATTGCTAAAAGTTAAAGTTCTGTGTTGTGGCCAGGGAGAAAACCTGACTGAAACTTGTATAACAGGTCATTTTCCATAAGGTGTTTCATGATTCTAGCATTGAGTACCTTTTCAAAAATTTTGGAGAAAGTACTTAATAATGTTATCGGCCTATAGTTTTCAACGAATGACCGGTCAGATTTCTTATGAATTGCAGAAATATTTCCCAACTTCCAACAGTCAGGAAATTCTGATTTTTGGAAAATGAAGTTAAAAAGCGAAGAAAGTTTATGATGAACTAGGGTTAGCCTTCTGGAACAATGAGTAGTTCACAGACTCATTGCCAACTAGCAATATCAATCACCACTGTTATAGATATGCTAATGTTCCTTCAAGATCCTTGTGAATGGGTTTGCCTCCCAGGGCAGTTCCCACCAGGAAGACTGCAAGCTTTGTCACGTCCAAGAGACTGTATGTTTTTATTTATTTCATCAGGTGTTGTCGTAATATTGTCAATGTCTTGATTGCACCGTTTTGGAAAATTAGGAAAGACCATATCCCCATGAAGCTCATCATGGTGATATTTGCCAAAGAAAAGGTTGGCTTTTTCAGTGTCAGTTCTAATTTTCAGCTTGGTAAATGTTAAGGTGGCCATTTTGGTTTTCCATCCAATGTCTTATGTATGCACTTCCAGGGAAACCATTTGATTTCAAATTTTCTGGGATTATTATTGTATGAAAATTTCAAACTGATTAGTCTTTTGGCATTCTGGGTAAATGTTAAGACGGCTATTTTAGCATTTTTGTCCCACATTTTTGTCTAACTGATAAGTATCAGGCATTCAAGATGAAAAACCATTAAAAACCATTGGTGGGGACATGTTGACACGTTTGTGTCCTTGTTTTCATTCCCAAGACACTGTAGAGACTAGAGAAACCATTTTGGATATTTGATTACAATGTCTTGTCTGAAAAGTCTTGTCTGTGCATTTCCATAGAAATCACTAGATGGATTGGAATTTTCAGTAATATTTTCAAGGTGTATTGAGCTGTTTATATTTAAACATGCTTGGTCAATTTTAAGGTAGTCTTCCTAGATTATCTGTTGCTAAATCTTGTCTGAAAAGTATACTTTGTTCATTTCAAGGCAAACCACTGGAATTATAGATTTGAAATTTTGAAGTTTTTTTTTATTGAAATCTATAACCAAATGGCCAACTTGTCTGAACAGTTTTGTTGGCACACCACTCCACTGATTGATTTGAAAGTTTGAGTAATGTTTATTTGAATTGCATAAATGATTAGTGTGAGACATACTGGAATATCATTGCAAAAGTTTGTCTCCTAAATGCAGTCAAAACAAATCCACGGCTATAAAAATCTTTCTTGGTTTTGAAGCTTTCTTTGTCTCCATGACAAAGGTCAGGAAGTTTGGCTCATTGCTTATACTTCCTTTTCCTTTTTTGACAATTCAGTTTGCTGACTCCTGATCTCTGTAAGTAAGCTTCCTTCCTCTTACTCCTTCCTAGTCATCTCTCTTGCAGCTTCATTTTTACACTATTTCACTCTGCACTCCTGTGCCTAACTTCTTTCTGCTCTGATTCCCCTTTTCTTATTCTTAGACTTGTCTCATTCCAGTTGTTAATCAAAATACTTCCTAGGAATGATGTAATAAATTGGCAATGAACTCACAATTTTTTCACTTGGCACCTTTTGAGATGGATCCTGGCTATGGCATTAATGGTTGAGAAATAGGGATCGAAACCAGCCATAGTTTTCTCCTGATGACCATTGTGAATTGTTGTGTTTTATGGATTATGATGACGGCTTTGCGAATGGATGTTGACCCTTTGAATTGCCTATGGACTTCAAGACTGGATTTTATATATCCCACATCATTTGAGACTGAATACTCTATCTTTCATGAGTACTAGTACCTACAACTATTTTTGATGTTACGAGTATTGGCTATCATTTTTTTCAATTTTTCTTCAACATGTATTGTAATGACTTCAGTATGAATAAAATGTCCCTTGGTGTTCTGGTCCTGGATTGTGATACTGCTTCTTGATTGGAGGGGGAGGGGGATGTTTGTTTTCACGTTAGATCATGGTTTTGGGATATAAAGGGTCTACTTTTCTTATGACAGATTCACACTTAGAGTTTGCTTTTCTTGTTGGGTTTCTTTATAGTTTTTAGTCACAGCTCCCATTTGGCATTTGTGCTTATATATTCCTTCTACTTCTCTTTCAACTAATGCCTTCTACTTAAGACTAGTTCTTGCTAGTTCCTCTTTTGCCTTTCATGTGTTCTATGATTCTTCCATCTGTAATATCCTTGTCACTGTATTGGTTTGGCTTTACCCTCTTACAATATTTTGTCCATAGTGGTATATTTTTAAAATTATACCTAATTTCTTTAATTAAGGATTATTTTATTATAGTATTAAATGTACATTTTATTTTTCTAAGGTCTCATCAATTTTGTATTAGACATTGTAATAAAATTGTTCACTTTAAAGTTAACATATTGCTTAATTGGCTGAGTTTATATTAGTGAATGCAACTTGCTGTTGGCTACTGGATTAACCTACTATTTTATGACCAATTCATTTTAATATGAACCAAATAGTGGCATGTAATATTCATATTTAAATGGGTTGCCCATAAAACATTAAGCTAATCCAGTAGCCGACAGCTGATAGTTGCATTTGCAAATACAAGCAAAGTGACTATTTTATCAAACTTTCTTTCGTAATGATATATTGTCATAATTTGTCATATCTTGATACACTCACACTCAATACCCAAAGGATAAACATTTGAAATTGGTTACACTATCTACTGTGCTATAATTTTACATAACATTTTATTCAATGAATTAAAAATACAAATTCTATGATATATTTGCCTAATAGAAATACACTTATGATAAATATATCCCATACCATAAATACAATAGTGAAGTTGAAAGTTTATTAAGCGCACCATATATATATATATATTGAATTTTTAACAGAATCTCAAACGAAATATTTAGTATTTAAATTTTGAATTTTAAGCATAGTTCTGGTGTCCTTCAAACATGATTTTATTGAATACTCATTCATAAATACAAACCATATACTCAATCATGTTTTGACTAATTAAGTATGACAATGTAACAATAAGATGAATTTAAATTTTGGCTAGATTTTATACTTAAATTGCCTCAATTGATACATTTGATTTTAGATGAAATAAAAATAGCTTATATTTAACTGTTGAAATTTTTAAATTGCATATAAAATGAAAAATAGCATAACACTCCAGCTCTTTGTCATACACGATACAAAAAGTTAATTTCTGAAGTTTTGTAAATCTGGCATATATCATAGAAAATGTATATTTATTGTCTTGATTATTTATTTTTTATTTACACAGCCATGGTGAGAAAACCAAAAGGATTGAGGAAAAGAGAATATGTCAAGAGGTCCAAGTTAGACCTAAAAAAGGTAAACTATTAACAACAGTTCTAAAAATGGTCATCTTTGTTGTAACCTTGTAAACTAGATGGAGAGCAGTGTTATATGACTATTGTTATATTTCATCATCTAGAGCTAATGGGTAGGTATGCTGTAACCTAGATGTTGTGAGTTTGAGAAACATGTTTATAGTCAATGAATGATCACTGTCTGGGGTTTCAGTTATAAAAATTTGACAACTCAAGTTGTGATTCCTTAAGGACAGTCGAGCATTTGTGAGTATGGAACTGAGTGAACCCTTTAGGCATCCTGGGTAATGGAATCTAGCCAAGTAGTATAGAGCTCTGGATACATCAGGTAAGGTGATTGGTGCTATAACCTAGAAGTTTAATTGGGTGTGGGCTTTATATATTTTTCACTCATTTATGATCAATGTCTGGGCTTTAAGTGGCAGAGTTTCTTGTTCCAAGTCATTGGGAACAATTGAGTGAAAATGTCTGTGCATAACTTATGTCATTTAAAGATGCTGAATTTCCTTAGCTGTGAACATTTCAGGATAAATCAAGATAGACAACTGTTTTTGCAATTACAGGTCATGAGATAGACAATTGTGCTTATTGATTCATGGATGACGAAAGTGTTCCACTGTATGTTTTTAAGGACAGTGTGTATGAATGTAGTGATAATATGTAATGAAACACTCAGTCTTGGGGATTTTCTGAATAGTCAAAGGCATTGGATAAGTTACTACCTGTGCTCTTTTTATTATTCATTTATTATCACTAAGCTTCCAGTTGCAGTGTTGTAGTATGTGAGTATGAATATGACATCTAGTGTGTTTGAGTGAACTAGTCAATCAATCTCAGGTACTGGATACATCAAACAAGCTATGTAGCATCCTAACCCTGTGAAAGTGATTTGCATAGGTATGTATTCATTATCCCATCGAATGAAATTCGGAGGGATATAGAGAATGCCTCCATCCATCTGTCCGCTTGTCCGTATGTACGTCCGTACGTATATACGTCTGTGTGTCCGTCAGGGCAATAACTCGAATACCATTGGCCTGATTTTGTTAATATTTTGTACATATATGCCCTATAGATTTTTAAAATGGTCACTCATTTAAAAATGGCATCCATTTAGTGTCAATTTTACAGTAATTTAGGTGCAATGTGTAAAACTGTAATAGCAATATGTTTTAAATGTAAAAAATGATATAGGACATTAATAAAGCTAGAAATGTTGATATTAAAGAAGCACATGGCGACCACCTTGACAAATGGCGGCCTTTACTCATTATTTTACTATTTTTGCTGTAACTCAAAAAGTAGTGGAGCAATTTTGTTCATAATTGGTATGTGAATACTATAAGCATGACACACTGTCTAATGACAATTTTGTAAATATTTCCAGCCATTGCTGTTCGATGGGATTTGCTACGCTTTGGCATTGCTATTGTCTAGTTTATATTAGTCATTCATTCATCTGAATACCAGATAC
>CAIIXF020000013.1:343804-413804 GCA_903813345.2 Owenia fusiformis
GGTGAATTTTGGGGTGGGGGACTAACATGGTATTTTAAGGGTTAAATAATCATATTTCACCTTGCCAACATTTTTTTTTGGATTCGGCAGAAAAAGGTTCATAAGAAACACTTGTCAGAACACTTTTAACACAAAATGCCTACCACGTTTTACAGAGAGATCTTTTCCAGAAAAGCACCCAGTCTATAGATCTAACGAGTAACAACTTTAGTCCGTATTCCCAACACGCTATAGTTGGGTCAGTTTTTTGGATATAGCAGTTCATATTGCTTTCCTGAGTGTATTAAAGCAACAGACTTGGGTATAACTGTAGCTTATTGTAAGGTGAGTGACTCAAGTACATAATTTTGCTCAAATCAATACCAATAGACGTAGAATTTTCGATAAAATATGCATTAAAATTCACAAATTCCTAGCCTAGACAAAATGGCGGCACTCGATGGCGGGTCCCTAAAAAATATGCCAAAATATATTATGCTTTTGAACCATACATTTATTTTAAACAACATAACATCAAGTGACATCCGATTTATACGCTTCTCATATTTCAGTTTCATAATCCAAACTGAATCTTCACTTTTTGTGAATTTTTTGTGGCTCATAAAATCATCATTGGCTTTCAAATTCAAGAGATTTGAATGATCATATCATAGATTTCATTGGAACAACAAGTGTACTGAAAGGCAGATTTATTAATGTGATCAAACTCTGTTAATATTGAATACCTACTGCTAGCGTTCGCCAGAACTTTCTGTCCAGTCTGTGATCAAACTCATCACATTATTTTTCAAAAGTCATATTTATCGGCGGAATCTACGAACTTATTTTTCACACAAGAATTTTTCTTCAAAAGCGGCAAAGTTGCCGCTGTCATATATACACTTCAAACTTTAAATTGATCGGTTTTTCAAAATGTCATATCATTGATGTCACTTCTGGACTCTTTTAAGGTGCTGGTGTATTTGTTAGAAATTGAAATTGACCTTCAGTCAGTTTTACTAGTTCCACATTTACATGACCAGGATCACAATGGGCATCACAGATGCCGGTACGATCTTATGTAGTAGTATCCGTATCTTAATGATAATACCTGAAGATGAGTCACCAGATTGTTTTCCTCCTGGACTAAATACGGCAAATCTGAAGATACATTCATTGTTTTGATCATTTCATGGAATTGTGACATCTGAAGAATGGTGAGATTTCGGGATATTTGGCGTATTCGATCCCGGAGCAGACAAAAATATATTTGCCACAGTTAAACTTGAAATACAGCGTTCATTCGCAATTTTATAAAACCAAACAAATTGCAATAGAAAGATGAAGTAATAGGCTACTTAGTATACAGGACTCATGGGATCTGTTGCAGAAAAGAAAGGTATCACTTCCTTTGAGAGAGGTTTAGAAGAGCAGTCATTTTTCAAGTGATTTTTTCAAATTGGTGTCTCATCTTGAGGTTTATTTAATGAGCCTAGGCTTCTTCTATAAATATGACCTGGCTGGCATCTGTGATGGGCACGGGTGTCGTGCAAAATAATTCTTTACAAGATTTGAGTGGTTGAGCTCTCTGAAATTGACTGAAAAATAGTTAAAATGAGCCAAACATAGGCTAGTGAAAAATTGTGTGAAACAAAAATTGTGGTCATAATTAGGAAAAATAATTGTTTTTCTATTTCTAGGGATGGATTCGAAATTTTCAAAGCTTCTATCATTTTGAGCAATACTGTAGATACACTTAATTTGACGCTACTTAATTTGGCAGATTTGTTGTGCACAAACATCAATTTTAATAATTAAATCAAAGCTCCTCATTTAGCGACTTATAAATGTTTTAAGTAATGTAGGTACATCTACATTTTTTCTGAACGTTTTTGATTGATAATAAATTTCATGAATGCTTACATTCCTAGATGTGCAAATGCACGAAATACGAAAAATGGAAAAAATCAGGAATATAAAAAAATTAGACCGGACTCAAATTTTTCAACTGGATTTCTTCCCGAGGACTCAGAAATTTAAATGGCTAGCACAAACTCTGTATGAGATCGACTTAAAAAGGGCCATCGTCACCAACACGCAAAAGTCAATGTTTTTGCTATAAATCAGGCATTGATGGTCTACACGACTTGTAATAAATAGATATACGGGACGTTATTATAACAAACTAATGATATTGCTGGCCTTTTAAGGTCAGTTTCATGTGTTATAAAAAATTGAATGGAGGGGGAGTGAACGGAGGGGGGAGCAATGTGTCTATAAGACATGTTACTTGGCTTTATTCATATAACTCCAAATTTCCTCATTTTTCATTCTCCAGACTGAGATGTAAATCAGTTTCTTACTAGGGTACTGAGTTTATTTTTTCAAATAAACAGGGTAAATTTGTTCCATCTTAAAGACATATTACTCCCCCCTCTGTTCACTCCCCCAATTTTAATGTTTTTCAATTATTTTTTGTATAACACTTGGAAACTAACTTCAAAACTGACCAATGGCATAAGTTTTGTGATAATATAAATAATGTTGTTTATACCTATTTAATACAGGTAATGTAGACCATTGTTGCCTGATTTATTGAAAATACCTTGACTTTTACATGTTGGTGATGATTCGCCTTTTTTAAAAAATATCATATCTTAGAAGCGGAGAGCTAACATATTTTGCCATGTACTGTGCCTATTTATGTAACAATTCAATAGTAAACTTTCTCTTGAAAATATAGATCTTCCAGATTTGTTGAATTTTCTTGCAGAAATCGCGTATTTCCCCCCCCCCCCCCTCCGTTCATTTTGTACAATCACTAGGCGTGATGTTGCTTGACTTAATTCAATATTCATTAAATGAACTAATTTCCCAAGCTTGAAGGAATTTGAGACAGCCGCGTCTTTTCTGCATTTTGAAAATGTTTCTTGTGGTGTTAAGAGTAGATAGAGGTAAGAAATATGTGCGTAGCTTGTACCGATAAATTTCGACTTTTGAAAAATAATGTGCTTCATGTATCCCCTTCAAGACCAGAAATAAAGAGGATAAGCTTAAAACAAGATAATCTGAAATAGTCTCTAGTGCTGGTTTAGTTTCTTGTACTTTTCTCTAGTGTTGTGATTTGTTACTCTTATCTTGGGTGCCGAAGAATCGCGATAGCTGAAACTGAAATCAGTTGCTTACTTCATATCCAAATGTTTTCTTCACAACTGCTAGCCTCTGCATTTGTGAACATATGCACCCCATGCAGACCTAAAAGTTCCTTCGTATGCTGCGAGACTCAACATTTAACAGGAAACTAGAAACATTTTGTCTCTGATGAAGCAAATTATTTTTTAACTGCTTAATAAATGGTGAATGACAATCACATTAAGTTCTACAAGTATGAGAATAGCATGACATTTTGATATTTCAACTACTGTACGCCCGGTATTATTCGCGAGTTTTAATTTCGCGAATTTTAAGAAATACCAATTTTCGCGGACATTAAATTTCGCGGATTTCAAAGGTTTCAATTTCATTATTCTCTGAATCCTCATTCTCTGTAAACTAATTTACCTTATCTACAGTAATTACACCTACCCAATGTCATATTTGGATAAGATTTACAATTTCTAGATCTTAGTCACCTCAGCCTTTAATTGGCGAAATTCGTGACGATTAATTTTCGCGATTTTAAAACGGTCGCGAAAAGTGGGAAAGTAAATCGCACGCGAAAAATACTGGGCGTACAGTAGTTTGAAAAGTCATGGCGGTGATTGAAATTATGATGTAAAGATAAAACCGCAACAACATATTTGACTTTTATTTGTAGATTTTTTTGAAAAACTAAAACTTGTACATCACAAATCAAATTTTTCAAGACAGAAAAATTGGAAAAACAGAAAAGCTGGAGTGCATTTGAATCAAAAAGACTTTCCCACCAGGGGTGTCATTAGAAGCAGGCAACAGGCAATTTTCTTCAGTTGTCTTCACAAAATCACCTGTTGTTTTTAGGGAATTTTCAACTTTTTCATGTTTTGCCTGTTGTTTTCATTTATTTAGTCTGTAAAAGGTCACTGACAGACTATAAAACTAGCATGTTTAACCCTTAAACGGTTATGGGGGGGGGCAGTGATAATTTTTTTCGTAGTTTACCTTTTTACCTGAAACTTTCTGGCTTTTCCTAAAATTGAATTACGCATGTTTTAGCGGAAAAATTTTGACTCTAACCCCCCTATGTTCTTAGAATATGAATTTCTCCATTAATAATGGCTCAATATAGTTGTAAGTAGGCTCAATATACTGGGAATTGAATAACCTTTCCAATGATACCTAATACACCCTCTTATGGTTGTCGGTTTCTGAGATCATATGGTGGGCAGATCTGCCCCCCCCCCCCTAACCGTTGGTGTGATTCTCTATAGCCTAACCGTTTAAGGGTTAATTGTGGGACAGAAATGTGGATGTCACTTGTAAATATCTAATTCTAGATCACATAGACAGCAATCATGGGTTGATCAATAATAAAAAGTTACATTACACCTTCTTCAATACACTGTCTAGCATACTTAATTTAAAGAAAATCAATGCAAAACTTTTTGTATACCTTGGTCATAATGATAATTATTTTGTAAACTTTTTCATGAAAAAAATCTTGAAGATTTGTAAGAAATTTTTGTAAAGATCCAATGATCTCCCCTTAACCATACTGTTTGTTTTGGGGGTATCTAATTAGAAAAGAGTGAAGTTCCTAGCACTGTTCTCATATAAAAAAAATTACATAATTGTCTTTTTTTCATTTTTTAGCTATCCTGGGAAGATTCTGAGAGTTTTTGTGACTTGAGGAGCAGACTACGTATATGTGTTTGGGCTCAGTCAGCAGTGTAGATCTCAGATATATCAGGTGAATTTTACTCTTTTTGATGTTATCGAACCTTGGACATGTTAAAAATTATTGTGTTTTAAAAAGTAAGTCAGATGATTTTCGCTCTGTTCTTGTATTACCAACATGTATAATTAATGCAAAGTCGAAGTTTGGCTAACAGTAGTCTGACCATTCCCTTACTAAAATTCTAGAGTGTTTGAGATAGGGTTATAGAAGGGCTCAAGGTGAGACTAGCTTGTTTAATAGAGTATACAGGGATTAAAGCAAGACTTCTTTATTTAGAATATATTTGAGACTTTGGTACACAATGACTTGATGCAAGACTTTGTTGTATAATGTGTTTGAGAGAGGGGTACAGAAGGGCTTGAGGTGAGACTAGTTTATTTTGTTTAGTAGAGTCTCAGTATACAGGGATTAAAGCAGGACTTCTTTGTTTAGAATATATTTGAGAGTTTGGAATGACTTGATGCAAGACTGTATAATGTGTTTGAGAGAGGGGTACAGAAGGGCTTCAGGTGAGACTAGCTTGTTTTGTTTAGTGAAGTATATAGGGATTGAAGCAAGACTTCTTTGTTTCGAATATATTTGAGAGTTGACTACACAAGGACTTGATGCAAGACTATATTGTATAATGTGTTTGAGAGAGGGGTCTAGAAGGGCTTGAGGTGAGACTAGCTTGTTTTGATTAGTACAGTATACAGGGATTGAAGCAAGACTTCTTTGTGTAGAATATATTTGAGAGTTAGGTACACAAGGACTTGATGCAAGACTATATTGTGTAATGCGTTAGAGAGAGGGGTACAGAAGGGCTTGAGGTAAGACTAGCTTGTTTTGTGTAGTAGAATACTAGAGTATGCAGGGATTGAAGCAAGACTTCTTTGTTTAGAATATATTTAACAGTGGAGTACACAAGGACTTGATGCAAGACTATATTGTATAATGTGTTTGAGAGAGGGGTCCAGAAGGGCTTCAGGTGAGACTAGCTTGTTTTGTTTAGTAGAGTATACAGGGATTGAAGCAAGACTTCTTTGTTTAGAATATATTTGAGAGTTGGGTACACAAGGACTTGATGCAATACTAAATTGTATAATGTGTTTGAGAGAGGGGTACAGAATGTCTTGAAGTGAGACTAGCTTGTTTTGTTTTGTAGAGTATACAGGGATTGAAGCAAGACTTCTTTGCTTAGAATATATTTGAGAGTTGGTTACAGAAGGACTTGATGCAAGACTATATTGTATAATGTGTTTGAGAGAGGGGTCCAGAAGGGCTTGAGGTGAGACTAGCTTGTTTTGATTAGTACAGTATACAGGGATTGGAGCAAGACTTCTTTGTTTAGAATATATTTGAGAGTTGAATACACAAGGACTTGCTGCAAGACTAAATTGTATGTGTTTGAGAGAAGGGTACAGAGGGGCTTGAGGTGAGACTAGCTTGTTTTATTTGGTAGAGTATACAAGGATTGAAGCAAGACTTCTTTGTTTAGAATATATTTGAGAGTTGGGTACAGAAGGACTTGATGCAAGATTATATTGTATAATATGTTTCAGAGAGGGGTACAGAAAGGCTTGAGGTGAGACTAGCTTGTTTTGTTTAGTAGAGTATAGATTGATTGAAGCAAGACTTCTTTGTTTAGAATATATTTGAGAGTTGGGTACAGAAGGACTTGATGCAAGACTTTATTGTATAATGTGTTTGAGAGAGGGGTCCAGAAGGGCTGTAGGTGAGACTAGCTTGTTTTGATTACTACAGTAGACAGGGATTGAAGCAAGACATCTTTGTTTAGAATATATTTGAGAGTTGGGTACAGAAGGACTTGATGCAAGACTATATTGTATAATGTGTTTGAGAGAGGGGTACAGAAAGGCTTGAGGTTAGACTAGCTTGTTTTGTTTAGTAGAGTATAGATTGATTGAAGCAAGACTTCTTTGTTTAGAATATATTTGAGAGTTGGGTACAGAAGGACTTGATGCAAGACTTTATTGTATAATGTGTTTGAGAGAGGGGTCCAGAAGGGCTGTAGGTGAGACTAGCTTGTTTTGATTACTACAGTATACAGGGATTGAAGCAAGACGTCTTTGTTTAGAATATATTTGACAGTGGAGTACACAAGGACTTGATGCAAGACTATATTGTATAATGTGTTTGAGAGAGGGGTCCAGAAGGGCTTTAGGTGAGACTAGCTTTTTTTGTTTAGTCAGGATGGCCACAGCTCTGGAATTCACTGGAAAATAAAAATAAATTCCAGTTTCTGGAAAACACAGGAATTTGACAAAAACTCTGGAAAAACAATGGAAAATGAGATTTTCCAGAGAATTTTAGTTTTCCCAGAAATGCCGCAAATGATAAATAAAGCATGGAATTCTGAACATGTGAATATCATGTGATCAAATTGAATAAATATTATCCAAAATAGTTGCCCTAAAGCGACTTTCAAGTTCTTTAGAGGGAGAAATTATAGAGATTCCAATCTATACGTGTCAAGAAAATAGTCTCAACTTTATAAATCGAAATAGGAGAGGCCAGATTTTGGGACATAAAATCCAAAATGGCTACCTTGAAATTTACCTTACATACCAAAAATCAAATAAAGTCTAAATTTCCATAATAATTTTAGATTAATCCCTAATTGTTCATCTGGATATGCATACTATTAGACAAAATTAATTGGGATGCCTGTGCAGTGGCGTACACCCACCCAGCAAACTGATCACAATATAGCACCCAATGGTGCAATACAAATTATAAAATTTTGCCTCATACTTGCTATGCCCATGTCAATATATTACTGATATATGTATTGTATAGTACTAGTATTTATGTTACCACCACAAGTGCCGCAGTGCAGTTGGTGTTTAGTGGTCGGCATTCTGCATCTGCAATAAATGGCAGGAGGTGACATTTTGCATATAAATGCCTTTTAATGTTAAATATTACATGAAAATATATGCCATTTCAACTCTGGAATTTATTTTTCAATTTTGTGTGGCCAATCTGTTAGTATACAGGATTTGCAGCAAGACTTCTTTGTTTAGACTATATTTGAGAGTTAGGTACACAAGGACTAGATGCAAGACTATATTGTATAATATGTTTGAGAGAGGGGTACAGAAGGGCTTGAGGTGAGACTAGCTTGATTTGTTTAGTAAAGTTTACAGGGATTGAAGCAAGACTTCTTTGTTTAGAATATATTTGAGAGTTGGGTACACAAGGACTTGATGCAAGACTAAATCGTATAATGTGTTTGGGGGAGGGGTCCAGAATGTCTTGAAGTGAGACTAGCTTGTTTTGTTTTGTAGAGTATACAGGGATTGAAGCAAGACTTCTTTGTTTAGAATATATTTGAGAGTTGAGTGCACAAGGACTTGATGCAAGACTATATTGTATAATTTGTCTGACAGAGGGATACAGAAGGGCTTCAGGAGAGACTAGCTTGTTTGGTTTAGTAGAGTACATGGATGAAGCAAAACTTCTTTCTTTAGAATACATTTGAGAGTTGAATACACAAGGACTTGATGCAAGACTATATTGTATAGTTTGTTTAAGAGAGGGGTACAGAAGGGCTTGAGGTGAGATTAGGTTGTTTTGTTTAGTAGAGTATACAGGGATTGAAGCAAGACTTCTTTGTTTAGAATATATTTGAGAATGGAGTATATAAGGATTTAATGCAAGACTATATTGTATAATGTGTTTGTGAGAAGGGTACACAGGAGCTTGAAGAGAAACTGGTTTGTTTTGTTTTGTGGAATATACAGGTATTGAATCAAGATTCAAGACTTCCTTGTTTAGAATATATTTGAGAGTGGAGTACACAAGGTCTTGATGCAAGACTTTCTTGTTTAGAATGTGTGTATTTATAGAATATGTCTATGTTAGTGGAGTGAATAATGGCTTGACGCAAGACTATATTGTTCAAAATCAAGTTAAACAAGCCTGTTATTCTACTTAATTTGGCAAATTGCAAAAAATCACCAATTTATGTATTTGCCAATTTTTCAAATGTTCCCAGGAAATTTTGGTCCAGTGTATTTTATGTTTGGAAAATGTTGTATTGCAGTTCAAGATAGAATTTATCCGATAGTATCCAGTTGGTAAGTAGAGCTTTTTCAATTTCACAGGTATTTAGACCTACTCAATTCTCCACCAATTTTCCAATTTTGACAAATTCGCTAAATTTAATAGCGCCAAATAAGTAGAATAACAGTATTCATTAATGGGCACAGAAAGACTTGGGTCTAGACTATCTCATTTAGATTGTGATTGCCTCCCCATTACTGAGGGCTACTTTTGGAATACATATAACTTAGAGTGTTTCATTTTTTGAATTTTTTTTATCAAGCTCTTTTACCAAATTGGTCTCCTGATACTGATAGTACGAAGCAAGCACAACAAATTTCAGCCAAATCTGTTGATGTTTAGACCTCCCTCTACCACATTTTCTGACACCCATTCGCTACCATGTTTTATCATGTTTGAGACCCATGTTCTACCAAAGGCACTTCAGTCAAAGTCAACTTTAATGCAGATGATGTGTTTGATGAGTGATGAAAACCATGACTTGGTTCAATCATTCTTTCAGTTCTGAGAAAATTATTGTTTTAAATACCAATTTATTGTATTGGTTTATCTGAATTTGTAACAATTATAGAGGTACACTCCCCTCCAGTAGAAAATAATTCCAATGGGTACAGTTCCCTAAAAAATTGGAAAGAAGTGTAGTAGGTTACTAGGTAAACTCCCCTAAAAAAGTTTGGAAACAATTGTAGGTACACTCCCCTTCAAAAGTTTGGAAACATTCGTAATAGGTACACTTCCCTCCAGAAGTTTGGAAACAATTGAATTAGGTATAACTCTCTCCTCCAAAGGTTATGAAACAATTTCAGTTGGTACAGTCCCCTCCAGAAGTTTGGAAACAATTGAATTAGGTATAACTCTCTCCTCCAAAGGTTTGGAAACAATTTCAGTTGGTACAGTCCCCTCCAGAAGTTTGGAAACAATTGAAGCAGGTTACTAGGTACACTCCCCTCTAAAAGTTTTAATTTGCAAAGTGGGGTGTTTCTCAGATAAATTTGCAAGCATGGTTTTCTCATCAAAAGATATAATAAACAATAACCCAGATGCAAGTAGAAATAATCTTGATTTACATCATTTAATATTTAAAATTCAGTCAAAGTGATATCATATTTGAAATCTACATGTAAAATTACATCTAAATATGTGGTTACAAAAATTGTGAATGAACTTTGAAAAATCAATTTTCTTTAGAATTTGAATTTTTGGAAACAATTGCAATATGTACAATTCCCTCCACAAGTTTGGAAACAATTCAACAATTAAAGCAGGTTACACGGTACACTCCCCTCTGAGGAAAGCAAATAACTCACTGAAAATTGGCCACATAGTTATTTTGGCACTAGGCAAAAATATGAGTTTTGAGGTCTGTAATTGATCAACTGATAGGTTTCTTTTAATACCTCAGACATATTATTTTCTAAAATCACTGGTTTCTGAGTGTGAATTTTGGCCTTTGATATGCTCGAGTATAGATTATGTGGGTCAGGGGGAATCATATAAAATGATGCTGTGGACCCATAATTACATAAAGCTGAAGGGACAGAGCAACTTTCTCTCGTCAGGCACCATTGAATTAAGGTAGGAAAAGGAGGATGAGCAGTATGTTAACAAGGTGCATGATTAACCAACCTCATAGATTATTTACTATCCAAGATATATTATATCCCAAAATAATTGTGATATGTTATCAAAGATGAAGCTATTTTAGATACAAAATGCAAAAAATGTGTAAATTCTCCAAAATAGTATATATCTACCTAGGATTTTTCTGATGGAACAGCCAGGCTTCAAACTTTGATTTTACATTAATTATACATATTCCTTGTCCTATGTTACATACATTGGTTTCCCTAGGATCTGAAAATGGTGATGTGTATGATTTCAAATCATCTTAAACTCACTAAAAGATCCAAGGAAAATCACTGATTTATGTGTGGTATTTATTAGTTATGTTTACCTCAAAATAACATCGTGAACAAAATTTCTGAACATGCAGATGTTCCTGGTTCTTAATAATATCGATAACAGCCCTAATAGCTATAATTTTTGCTATTATCAAAATTATTGCTAAAAACATAATCAAAATTATCGCTTTGATATTGATTAATTCGCTAATAGCAATAAATTTTATTTTATTGCTATTATCGCCAATAGTGATAAAATCAAATGTAGCGCTGATTGCTAAAAGTAGGCTTCCACACCTAAATTGTACTGCACCTGGGAGCTGTCAACACACAGTTATCATCAAAAGGTGAATGCAAGATGAACAGACAGAAAAGTATGCTGGAATTTAAACAACGAGATGTCTGATTATTATAAAAATATTCTAGAACACATCAATTTTTAAGTGTTCTACATGGGATTATGGCCCTTTACAAATAATTTAGATTGTGTCTTATATGATTGGTAATCTTGAAAAATATTCCATTATCAATGGTAATTATGTGCAAACCAAGCTTTGTTTATTGTAAAAAGCCAGAATATTGCACAGTCACAGGAAATGACTATTGTTACTATTATTTGTAGGTAAACAGAACTTGGTCATGCTCAGTGCTCTGAGTTTAGTTAATGTCCACCCTCTTCGTCCTGCTTCACAAGGTGCAAGTTGAAAAATAATAGCATGACTTTGTAGCTATATTATGTCAGTATAGGGCTAACGTCACCATGTGATGTAAAAATGAAGTTGAAAATTACCAAAATAATTCTGTGCTCAATTTTATGCATTACTCTACTCATCTTCTCATGTGGACAAAAATAAGCTGATGTGGTTACATTGGACTGTGTTTACTACCATTTGGAAGGTAGTGAGGGTCCCATTCACTAGGTAATTTTTACATTTCGAAGTCAACTGCTTGCCTTTTTTAAGCTGTAACAGGGAGCAGATGTTTTGAAATTTTCAAATATGTTAGAGATACAAGGGTCAATCCATAAGTTGTAATAAAATATTCTAAATTCAACTTTTTTCTTTTCCACAATATTTACAGAGTAATGTTTATCTTATCTATAATGTTTTAAAATTTGTAAGTTCTAGTTGCTATGGCACACTCATTAAGTCTATAACAGGACAGGGTAATATTTGTAGTTTTGATTGTCAATTTTCAAAATTGTAAACCCAGTTATTTTTAGCTCACATGGTGAGCTTTTGCAATCACTCACTTGTCCGTCTGTCTGTCCGTCTGTCTGTCCGTCAACAATAGTGGCACGTTTTAAAACCTCTGTCGATAGGATTCCTGTTTTAAGTTATTTCTGTTCAACATCAATACAGAAAACCCCCCTATGACTCCTGGTTCAAAAGCTCGCCTCTTTTCAAAATGGCCGTCACTTTTGTCTCGCGAAATTCACTTTTAGCCCATTTCCTAGCTAACCTCTGTCGATAGGATTCCTGTTTTAAGTTATTTCTGTTCAACATCAATACAGAAAACCCCCCTATGACTCCTGGTTCAAAAGCTCGCCTATTTTCAAAATGGCCGTCACTTTTGTCTCGCGAAATTCACTTTTGGCTCATTTCCTAGCTTTACAAATAATTTCAGGTGTCCTACATTGTAAAAGTCTATGTCAATGTAAAGATTAGATATATGAAATAATTTTGTTACAAAAAATCAGCGAAAAATTGTATCCATTTTTTTATTTTCAGCCATTTTAGTAAACATTGATTTGTCTATCTGACTCGCGAAATCCACTTTCTGTCAATAACAGTGGCACGTTTTAAAACCTCTGTCGATAGGATTCCTGTTTTAAGTTATTTCTGTTCAACATGAATTCAGAAAACTCCCCTATGACTCCTGGTTCAAAAGCTCGCCTATTTTCAAAATGGCCGCCATTTTTGTCTCGCGAAATTCACTTTTGACCCATTTCCTAGCTTTACAAATAATTTCAAGTGTCCTACATTGTAGAAATCCATTGCAAAGTAAAGAGTAGATGTATGAAATAATTTTGTTACGAAAAATCAGCGAAAAATTATATCCATTTATTTATTTTCATCCATTTTAGTTAACATTGATTTGTCCATCTGTCTCGCAAAATTCACTTTTGGACCATTTACCTTAAACCCTCTGTCGATAGGATTCCCATTTTAAGTTATTTTTGTTCAACATCAATACAAAAAACTCTTCTATGACTCTTGGTTCAAAAGCTCGGCTATTTTCAAAATGGCCGTCACTTTTGTCTCGCGAAATTCACTTTTGACCCATTTCCTAGCTTTACAAATAATTTCAAGTGTCCTACATTGTAAAAATCCATGTCAATGTAAAGGGTAGATATATGAAATAATTTTGTTACAAAAAATCAGCGAAAAATTGTATCCATTTTTTTATTTTCAGCCATTTCAGTTCACATTGATTTGTCTATCTGACTCGCGAAATCCACTTTCTGTAGCACGTTTTAAAACCTCTGTCGATAGGATTCCTGTTTTAAGTTATTTCTGTTCAACATCAATTCAGAAAACTCCCCTATGACTCCTGGTTCAAAAGCTCGCCTATTTTCAAAATGGTCGCCATTTTTGTCTCGCGAAATTCACTTTTGACCCATTTCCTAGCTTCACAAATAATTTCAAGTGTCATACATTGTAAAAATCCATGTCAATGTAAAAAGTAGATGTATGAAATAATTTTGTTACGAAAAATCAGCGAAAAATTATATCCATTTATTTATTTTCAGCCATTTTAGTTAACATTGATTTGTCCATCTGTCTCGCAAAATCCACTTTTGGACCATTTACCTTAAACCCTCTGTCGATAGGATTCCCATTTTAAGTTAATTTTGTTCAACATCAATACAAAAAACACCTCCTATGACTCTTGGTTCAAAAGCTTGCCTATTTTCAAAATGGTTGCCATTCTTGTTTCGCGAAATTCACCTTTTGCCCATTTCCTAGCTTTACAAATAATTTCAGCTGTCCTGCATTGTAAAAAGCCATGTCACTAAAAGGTAGTTGTATGAAATAATTTTGTTACAAAAAATCGGCAAAATATTATATCTCTTTTTTTTATTTTCAGCCATTTTAGTTAACATTGGTTTGTCCATCTGTCTCGCGAAATCCTCTTTTGGACCATTTGCTTAAAACCTCTGTCGATAGGATTCCAGTTTCAAGTTATTTTTGTTCAACATCAATACAAAAAACTCCCCTATGACTCCTGGTTCAAAAGCTTGCCTGATTTCAAAATGGTCGCCATTTTTGTCTCGCGAAATTCAATTTTGGCCCATTTCCTAGCTTTACAAATAATTTCAGGTGTCTTGCATTGCAAAAAGCCATGTCACTGTAAAGAGTAGTTGTATGAAATAATTTTGTTACAAATTATTGGCAAAAAATTATATCCATTTTTTTTCAGCCATTTTAATTGACTGAGAGACAGATGGCTTGAAATAATTTTGTAACAAAAAATCAGCAAAAAATGTGACCATGTGAGCCCAGTACCCACGGTACTAATTTTTAATCTTTTTAATTTTTTATTTTTTGTTTATTAGAAATGCTTTTGATACAGTGTTCATGGTTCTTCCAGACATTTGATTACACATTTAAAAGCATATATCAGTTAATAAGTAACTAAAACATGTGTGTCTGGGGTTTATATACACATTTTAAAGACCCTTTACACATTTATCAAACTTAAAAACTTCTTCTTGTCCCCACAATGTGAATATGTCCTCTCCTAATGCCAAACATGTTTTAATTTGGATACTGGCTGATAAAAGATCTGATAATAGTGCTGGATTACCTATTTCAATAACATTTTTTATAAAAAGTATTTCTATCAATACCAAAGAAAGACCAAACTAAAATTCTATGTTGGATGGTGTCTTTAACATTTTTATCACATAAACTACATATTCCATTTCCCTGTCACCATTTTTCTTATTCTGTTCTGAAGCCAAAACAACCTGATCTAGTTTTGAACTTGAAGCTTTTGCCCATAAAAGTCAAAAACTGTGGTTGGGTAGTTTTTATTTAAGAAGGGATGGGGATTTAGATATTGATACAGTGAGAGTGAAGACTTATCCTCCAATGCAGATTTAAAATTATTAAGCCTCTCTTGATCTGATATCTTGATAAAAGCCTGATACCAGTCAACATCATCTCTGTAGATAACATCATCCAGTCATATGTTTTATTAGGATGGATTTTATGTTTGGAAAGTAAGGAAATGCTTTCATCATTAGTACTGAAGCCATCAAACATAGACTTAAATATCTTTTTGTATAATGACTCTTCTTTGATATTACATTTTAAGTATATTAAGTTATCTATTTGCCTTTTTTCAATGACATTGACAAGAGGTCTCCAGTCTAAATCACCTAGAAGTGGTTCTCTTGCTGGGCTACACCTAATGTTTTTGAGAATTGATCTCCCGATATTATATTGAATTGAAACCAGTATGAAAACATTAACAAATGTTGTTACTGTAGTGTAAATGATAATGTGAAATTTTGCATATTTTATATAGAAATTTTGTATTATTGTATTGTTTGAAAAATATAAAGCTCTGATCAATGTTAGAAGTAAATGATAGTTGTAAAATAATATTTTTCAAAAGAAAGTTTATTCAATTTATTATGTTTGATGAGCCATGAATTGTATTACAGTACAGTGTATTACTTTAAGAACATAAAGTTTTATAACACAAATTGTAATTTTTGGTGAAACTATATACCTTTTTCGATTGAGTAATATTCACCCATTATTAGCTTCAAAACTGTACTGGTCTTTTGCTTTCCCTACCATGACTTATGGATGTGCAGTGATACCATACTCAGAGGATGACTTTAAACTGATGGATTGTGCGCACAGGGAGATTGGCAAGCGAATCCAGTCATTGCCAAAGAACACACCAGATCCAGTGGCAGTCAGGCTGCTTGGCTGGATGTCAGTTCAAGCGAAGATTGATTGTGACCGACTTATGTTTTTGTTCATGCTGTTATGTTTGCCTATGAATTGTATATATAAAGTTATATGTTTAGAGCGATTAATAAGAATGATGTACACATCTGTTACCTGTAAAAGCATGAAATCCCCTTCATTTTATATGTGGGAAACAGTTCTGAAGTATAACCTTACTGACTATGTGAAGGAAATGATTTTCAATGCTAATTTTCCAAGTAAATCAAAATTTAGAGAGACCATTTACAATAAAGTCAAAATTGTTCATGCTCGTAGCACTGTGCTCTCAGCACTGATGTACAATAATCTCAATATGATGGCAGGTTCCTTGGTAGAATTGAAACCAAATGTTTGGTGGATTATTGCAAGAAATAATCCCAATTATATGTACTGCACAAAACTTATGATAAAATTACTAACTGGAACTTACAGTTTAAACAGTAGACGTCGCGAGGGTGATACACCTGTGTGTAAAACATGTGTGCTTTGCGAGCTTAATGAAAATGAAACTGTTAAACATTTTTTACTCAAATGTCCAGCTTTTTCGGGAGTAAGGGTTCCGATGATTAACATTGTAACAAGCATCTTTAACGTCCAAGATGACAATTTTATTCTCAAGTCAATATTAGGTATCATTAGTTGTGATCATGAGAAGCTATTAGAAATATCACAGTACGTTTATATAATGCACAAGCAGAGACAACTGCTTTTATCAAATCATTACTATTAATAATTTTTGTGATGCTGTTCACTTATTAATCATTTTATGTAAAATATGAATGTAACTCTCTTTATATTAAGAGGCAAATAAATTATACATACATACAATAGAGAAATGATACTTGGGTCCCAAATAACGCTGTAAAAACATAAAATTATTTATGTGTGATTCAAAAAACATTGATTGAAAATGTTCAATATTATGGTAAACTTTGTGTTGAACTATTCCATCTTACCATTTTGTTGTATACATAATTTTTAGGCAATAAAATAATGTAAAAAAATATTTGCGCAAAAAAGTAGCCTATATCTGATCAAGTGCATTATGTTCGATGATACTGTAGTCCAAAACCAATAAAAGATATGAATGATATTGTAGACTGGAAGTTTATGTCACCAACAAAGATGGTGACATATTATATCCTCCCTTTGTGAGTGTTTTAAATGGCATGTCATTTGACTTCAAAAGCATGACATTATTTTAGTCTGAATGGTCTTGTTTGAGCAATAGTATCTTTTATGTTATGAGTATTATCTGTAACTTTTTAAAAAATTTTGTCCAACAAGTATTGTTACGGTTTCAGTATAAATGAAATGTCTCTTGGGATTATGGTTTTGGATTATGATGTTGAGACTTGAAAGGTGGGGGGGGGGGGTGTTAGGCACTCTTTCTTTTCATGTTGCACATTGAATTCTGATAGTTTGGGTTTGTTGACCTTATAATACTATACTCTTAGATAGTTACTTTTCTTTCTTTCTAGTCATTTTTTATCCTTTCCCCATGGGCATTTGTCTGTACCTATTTAATGCAGATATGTTTCATATTTCAATTAAAAAGTAGATGGTAATTAATGTATTGAGAGAATACTGAATTACAAATCTGTCTTTGGATAACTAGGCCTTGGATTCTTCACAAAAATAATACTGTAGATGTTATGTCTTTGATTGTGATATTGGTACTTCAATAGTGGGGAATGGGACGCTAGACACTCTTCTGCCGTTTGACATTGATTTGGGATAAATGGGGTTTCCTTTCCTTATTATGCATACTTGGACATTTCCTTTTATGTGCATTGTAGCCACTTTTGGTCTTTTCCCATTGGCACTTGTGCATAACTATTCAATTGAATATGCATTTCATATTTTATTTTAAAAGGGTATAAGGATGTTAGGTGAGTATTTTAGTGACTGAGTAATTTTTTTTCACATTGAACATTGAGTTTGGATAGTTTTGGTTTGTTTTCCTTCTGACATTCAATTTAAAAGGGTACAAGGTAAGTGATGAAAGATTGGAAGTCTGGATTTGGAATTTACAAAAAAAGGATATATAGGGGTTATGCACTGGGAGGTTTTGGATACAGGGAATATCCCGAGGGATATACAATATATCTTCCCGAGGGACCGAAGGGACCGAGGGAAGATGTATTGTATATCCCAAGGGATATTCCATGTATCCAAACCGACCGTGCATAACTGGTGTATCTCATACTTGAGTGGGTTTAGGGTAGATATAACCTTTTCCACCTTTTTCAAATGACAAGATATTTATATTTAACATTTTCGTAATATTCTTTTTGTTCAATATAATGAAATTGTAACATTTAAACTTAAAAAATTAAATTTTAAAATTAAAAAATTAAAACTTTTGATATTTAAACTTTTGAAAAATTCCCGGGAGCGGGATGGATATATTATATCTGCCCGCATTTGGCCTGGAGCGGGACATATACAATATATCCTGCCCGCTCCTCAGATACGATATATATTCCCGGGTGATATCTACCCCAAACCCACTCAAGTATGAGATACTCAATTATATCTCATGGTATTAAAGTATTGGTGGGGAAATAGTGAACTAAATTAAACATAATATGTTTGATATATTGATTGTTTCAGTAAAAAAATTGTTTTTAGCGCAATAGTCTTTTTTGTTCTTTTCTACCAATTTTTAGAATGAAAAACATCTATCTGGACCTTGTTGGAACAAAATGATATATTAAGAATATCTGTCAGTATTAGAGTTATACAAAAAAAGTTTTGTTCATTTAAAAAATATTTATAAAATAAATACCCCTAAAATACATAAACTTAATGTGTGTCTTTAATTTTATTTTAAGATGATTATTTGAAATAATTATGAAAACCCTAAAAATGATTAATGTATTGTAAATGGTAATGTGAAATGTTGTATATTAACACATTTGGTGATCTATGTAGTTTTTCATATTTGATGAATCATAAATTGTATATGAATGTATGTAAAACTGTAAAGTAATATAACAAAGGAAGATGTGCAATTATTGGCAAATATCCCCATGGTCAGATGAATCATGGGTGTAACATGAAGAATATAATGTCATATAATACTTTGGACACACATAGGCTGAGATAGAGGTCATTTAGTTCAGCAAGGTTGGATTGACTTAACAAGTGGATATCAACATATTTCAATAAAGGCTATTGGTTTCACTTAAAAATCTCAAAATACCAAAAATACACTATGACCCGAATTGGTTGCAAACTAAATAATTTCACAATATGACACAAATGGTTTATCTCATCAAATGTGCAAATATAGAGTTTCCAATCAATTCAGGTCATACTTTAAATTAAAAGATTATACATTTTATCGTACAAAATGGCTATAGAAAAATGCTTCAAAAACAACTTTAACGCTTGTCAAATCTCATACAACTTTGTAAATCCAAAGATTATACTATTACATTGCATTATTTAGTAATATATTTGGATAAGATGTAGAGATGCGTAGGATTCAAATGGATTTTGACAGACAAAAAAAATATAAAACTCTTATCAATTTGAAAGTGTAAATCACAGTTTGAAATGAGTTTGAAAATACATTAAGAAATGTAATCTTGTAAATAATGATGTGCGATTGTGTATATTATTAGGAGTCCCCCCGGCAGGGGCCTCCTATTAATTTTGTAGATATTATTATTCTTTATTTATTATTTCTTTATTCTTCCCTGGACCTTTTCTCCTACCTCCAACTAGCTTTCAACTAGCTACTATATACTCCTACTAGGGACCTTAGCTGAACTTGACGGGAAAGGAATTTTTATCTAGGTCAAGGTCAAAATCTAGGTCAAATCTAAGTTTTTTTCAAGTTTCTCAAATCCTGACGCTACACTTCAATATTTTTGGCTGAATTTTTGCAAACAGATAGCTATTAGTATTCTATTAGTCTTAGCCTTTTGCCGTGTAAACAAATTTTGCCCAGATTTTGAGATATTGAAGGTCAAAAAAGGTCTTTTTTCAACTTGCTGCAAATTGACCAATTTTTTTTTAAAACGCATCTACAAGTTCCCAGGATTCCACATCTGACCTTACTTTTGAGCTTTGACCTTTCATTAACCTTCTGTGTTTTCTAAGTTTCTCAGAATTGATGACTATAAATCAATATTTTTTAAGGAAAGTCAGGATATATATTCCTCTAAAGGTTCTACACATATTAGCTATTGATTATCTAATAAAATTTTGCACCAGTTTTGAGATATTAGAACTCAAAAACTGAAAAAGGTCGAATTTCGAACTTTTTTAAGGTCAAATTTCAACTTGCTCTAAATTGACCAAACTTTTTTTTAAAAACCATCTACAAGTTCTCAGGACTTCAAAACTGACTTTAGTTTTGACCTTTTACCTTTGGTTGACCTTGAAAGAACCCAGGTAACCAACTTCCTAACTTACTTAGTAACATACTTAGTTACTCACTTAGTCAATAACTACTTAGTAACTAGCTTACTTAAAAAGCGACTTAATAACCATCTGTTGACCATTGGTTGACCATATAAGGCCAAAACGCCTACGTAAGATTGCTTGCAATCTTGATCTCTAGTTATTATTATTTGTGGTGATCTATGTTGTATTTTAGATTTGATTAAATGTAAACTGTATTACAGTATGATTATGTAATGTAAAGTAAAATAGCAATTTGAATGTTTTTTCCAAAAGTGTAAACACAGTTTGAAATATTATGAAAAAACACTGAGATATCATTAATAATGTGAGATAGTGTATATTATATTTTTTGTGGTGATCTATGTTTTTTTTATTTAATGAATTAAAATGTATAACAGTATGATAATGTAACATAAAAATGTAAAGATATTTAACAAATAGTAATCTGTGAAAAAATGTAACTTTTATCATTGAGTAATTGTAAAAAGTTTAATTGTTTGTTATTAAAAGTATGAAGGTATCGGTATGTTTGATTTGAAAAATTGTTGAAATGTACAATAGCATATTAAACTTTGGTTGAACTGTTCAATCTGACCATTTTATTGTATAGTTGATGAATTATAATTTGTTTTGCAATAAAATAATGTAAAAATATTTATTTGTGAGAAAGTATACCTGTGATCAAAAGCATCTTGTAGAATGATACTCTAGCCCAAAGTAATTTTTTGTTTTATGCCAACAGCAAAAGTTGTTAATAGTATTATAGCCTGCAAGTTTATGTCACCTATAAAAGTGGTGACATATTGTTATACCCTCCTACGCACACTGTTCACTCCAGGAGTGTGATGTCACTAACACTGAGTAGTTTTCTTGTTATCCCACCAAATGAAGTTTGAAGGGGATATAGAGAACTGCTAAAATCTACAGCTATTTTTTAGGTTATGAGTACTGGCTGGACGTTTCAATTTTTTCTCCCAAGTGTATTGTTATGACTTCAGTATGAATGATTTGTCTCTTCCTATTACTAGTATGGTGTTGGATTATGATATCAATACTTGAATGGTGGGAAGGGGGTGTTTGGCTTGGTTTATTTTCATGTTGGACATTGGATTGTAATAGTTTTGGCTTGGTTTGTTTTACTTCCGATGGTTACTCATAGTCTTAATGTTTTGTCCATTTCTGCCTGGGTCTCAAACTTACATTTTATTAGCTCACATGGTGAGCTTTTGCAATCACTCACTTGTCCATCTGTCCATCCATCAATCTGTCTCTCCGTACCTCTGTCTGTAAAACCTCTGTTAATAGGAATCCTGTTTTAAGTTATTTTTGTTCAACATTAATACAGAAAACCCCCCTATGACTCCTGGTTAAGTTCAAAACTCACTTTCAAAATGGCCACCATTTTTATTATCTTGCAAAATCCACTTTAAGACCAATTTGTTTTAAATCTTATGTCGATAGGATGACTTTATCAAACTAGCAATCATCATAGCTTATTTGTATACCAATGCGTGGCAGGGTTTATTGGACAGGTCTATTGCATATGAGCTAGGCCACTGGAAAAGGGGTCTCACCACAGAGTTTTTTCAAAATTGCGATTATTTGTCTTTAAAAGCACAAAGAGACCTTTCAAACAAGCCAAGGCTTATGTCTTAACAATTTTTCCTTGGGGATATAGATCAAAAAGTTGGATTTGAATTTAGCACATATTCCTCTTAATCTTGGGCACATTTTTGGCTCTGTAGACTGTAGCACAATTAAATTTTTTGTGATAAGACCTGTTTCGGATAGGCTCATATGTATTTCACATTTCTAGGTACAAGGTACGTGATGTAAGTTGAGTATATTGAACCTTTTTGGATTTTATGATATCAATACTTAAAACTTGGAGAGTGTTTGGCTCAGTTTCTTTTAATGTTGGACATTGGATTGGGATGGTTTTGGCTTGGTTTGCTTATGATGGTACACACTTAGTCTTAATTTTTGTCCCTTCCTGTCTGGGTCTTAAACTTACATTTTATTAGCTGAGCTTTTGTAGTTACTCACTTGTACGTCTGTCTGTCCATCAGTCTGTCCATCAGTCTGTCCGTCTGCCCCTCCCTATTTTTGTTCAACCCCCCCGTAAGTCCTGGTTCAAAAGCTCGCCTATTTTCAAAATTGTCAACATTTTTATCTTACAAAATCCACTTTTAGACCATTTTTTTTTAAACCTGCTGATATTGAGAGACCCTAGTACTTTTGTATGTTATTATGTCACCATCACCAAAAGTGGTGACATATACATAAATATATACCTATGATCAATGTTAATAGGTATGATAGTTGGGAAGTTATATTTTTCAAAGGAATGATTATATTTCAAAAGTAAATGCAGTTTCAAATGAATACATTTAGAAATAATTAATGTAAATGATAATGTGAAGTTGTGTTCAATCATATGTTTTTTTTTATATATATATAAATATTTTTTAAAAATAAAATTGTTACTTGTTATGTAAAAAAGTAAAGAACTATAACAAATTGTTATTTCTGAAAATCATACCTTTTATCATTGTCAATTTACACAATTGCATTCACATTTCTTATAATATATCATAAATCATTGTAAATACTCCCTCTTGGGGGTCATAGCCACTATAACCTGTAAATATGTTACATTGATTTTAATAAAAAAAAGCATATATATATATTTACCTCTGTCGATCAATGTAAATAGTCATGATAGTTGTAGTAATATCTTTCAAAAGATTGATTATTTTTTAAAAGTGTGAACACAATTTTAAATGAGTATGAAAACACATTAAGAAATGATTATTTATGTAAATGATAATGTGAAAAGTTGTATTTGAAGATCTATGTAGTTTTTTATATTTGATGAATCGTCAATTGTATTACAATATAATAATGTAATGTAAAAATGTAAAGTGTATATTACAAATATTATTTAGTGACTTATTGTAATGTTTGTTCAAGTCACCACCAAAAATTGTGACATATTATTATGATTGTGTAAAATATATACCTCAGATCAATGAAAATAGTCACGATAGCTGTAGAATATTTTTTGAAAGATTGACAACTGTATGCTAAAATATTCAATCTTACCCTTTTGTTGTATATAGATGATGAATTGTAATTGCTTTGCATTGTTTTCTTGACAAGAATATCAATATGTGTATATTTTGTATTCTGTATAAGCTGAGGTCAGAGTTTCATCATATCAGAATTTACTTGTTTGTAATTATACTGTTAAATTAGTGATGAGATTTACCTTGTAGGCATATAACCCATGATCCAAAATAATACAAATATAAATGGGCTGTCTCAAAAATTTACCCAAAAGCACATTTCAGACATTTTTGTATGGTCATGAGTTTTTGTCACTTTGTTTAATTTTTTGAGCTTATAGTAATTTTCCAATTACTACCAGATAAGTATTTTGCATGAAGGAAATGCAGTAAAACTTATATTTGGAGGTCTTTGAAATTGTAGGACTCCTTATTAAAAAGTTGATCATATACAGGGTGTTTCATATGTATGCACCCCCTCTAAACTCATACATGTAGCATTGCCACTCTGTCATGTTATATATCATTTTGTTCCTCATGAAAAGTTACTTAGGATTGGAAAGTTTCATAATCAAGGGGTGTCACTGAAAAAAGATACAATCCGTCATATGTGGGTAGGGGGTCATTTATAAGCAGTTTTGTAAGGATTTTAAAGCCAGTCAGGTGATCTGTTCACTTTGTCTGCTACCCATTTTTAGTGTCCATGAGGGACAAGATGATATATAACAGGATAGGGTGGCAATGCTACATTTATGAGTTTAGAGGGGGTGCATACATATGAAACACCCTGTGCCTATATTGTAGCCAAGACATAACAGGTCATCCGTGTCTTTTCCATATAACTTTTTTAATTCTTGACATTTTTTCATGAAATGTTTCACAGGATGAACTTCTAAGCTTCTAATTCCTTTGTATAACTCATAATCAATTTTCAAAATAGTAACAGCTTTTCAGACATGATGGTCAAATTCAATTTTGTGTCCTTTGTCTGAAAATGATAAATCATTTTATTTTCTCTGGAGTAACTCTTGTCTTTATCTCTCTTTATGCCTTATCTTGTAGATTATTGACTATCAATTTCTATTTTTTCTTCAACATGTATTGTCAAGATTTCAGTATAAATGAAATGTCCCTAACAGTTCTGGTCTTGGATTGTTATGTTGGCTGTTGAATGGTTGGAGAAAGGGCTATTAGACATTGTTTGGTTTCATGTTAGATCGTGTTTCAGGGATATATATGGGATTTGTTTCACTTATGACTGGTGTACACATAGAGTTCATTTTTCACCTTGAGATGACCTTGGCCCATAAGCATTGACTTTGAACCAGGGTAAGCTTATCATTGTCCAAATGTCAGAGTGTCCTTGAAAGGCACTGAAATGCCAAATAGTTGGATATTTACCTTTGACAAATTTCAATAACTTCGTACTTGATCAGAACTGGGTTCCAACAGAATTCCTACAAACTCATGAATGAAAAAGCCATTGCATGGAATACTTACTTTTTGTCAAAATCAAAGTAGAACTCTAGTTAAAAAATATATTGTGCTAAATTATTGCCATTTCTTAGTAAAATGTCGTTCTCCGGTATGTTCCCAAAATTATTCGATGGTACCCCGTGGTTAGACATTGTTTGTTTTTACGTTAGATCATGGTTTTGGGATACAAAGGGTCTACTTTTCTTATGACAGATTTACACTTAGAGTTTGCTTTTCTTGTTGGGTTTCTTTATAGTTTTTAGTCACAGCTCCCATTTGGCATTTGTGCTTATATATTCCTTCTACTACTCTTTCAACTAATGCCTTCTACTTTAGACTAGTTCTTGCTAGTTCCTCTTTTGCCTTTCATGTGTTCCATGATTCTTCCATCTGTAATATCCTTGTCACTGTATTGGTTTGGCTATACCCTCTTACAATATTTGGTAACAGGACAACTCATCCCTAAGACAACTCATCCCTAAGACAACTCATCCCAAGACAACTCATCCCCAAGACATCTCATCCCAAGACATCTCATCCCAAGACAACTCATCCCAAGACATCTCATCCCAAGACATCTCATCCCAAGACAACTCATCCCAAGACATCTCATCCCAAGACATCTCATCCCAAGACAACTCATCCCCAAGACAACTCTTCCCAACTTGAAATACAACATAATTTTATATAATTAAGATAATAAAGATAAACATGTTCAAATTAATATATACTTTGATTATCAAATCAAAGATAGATCAGCAAGGGTGTCAGATTAGGACTTATGCAGTAAGAATGTATTATCTGGGGTATTATCAGAATAATTCTCCCAGATTAATGCAGTCTTTGTTTTAAAATATTTTGTTTAATTCCAATATGTCATATTTGGCTTATTCTTAAATAAGATTTCCAATTTTAAACATTAAGAATCATGATGATTGAATTTGGAAATTATGTCTTTGACTTTTATCTTCAATTCTATATTCTCAAATATATTGAGAATTTGAAAATAATCCAAAATAAATAAAAAATACCGATACTTGATGTAGAACATAACTTTCAAGTGCCTTTTCGAAATGCTAAAAATTATCAATATTAAAAATTGAGTGTATAATCAAATATCACTCTGTAATCTTAAAAATGAAAAAGGGATATACTATAGAGGACAAATTAAATAATTTATCAATTTTACTAGTGGGATGAGTTGTCTTGGGATGCGATGTCTTGGGATGAGTTGTCTTGGGATGAGATGTCTTGGGATGAGATGTCTTGGGATGAGTTGTCTTAGGGATGACTTGTCTCGGGATGAGTTGTCTTAGGGATGACTTGTCTTGGGATGAGTTGTCTTGGGATGAGTTCTCTAGAAACCCAATATTTTCTCCATAGTGGTATATTTTTAGGTCCATCCGTTGGACCTAAAATTATACCTAATTTCTTCAATTAAGGATTATTTTATTATAGTATTAAATGTACATTTTATTTTTCTAAGGTCTCATCAATTTTGTATAAGACATTGTAATAAATTGTTCACTTTAAAGTTAACATATTACTTAATTGGCTGAGTTTATATTAGTGAATGCAACTTGCTGTTGGCTACTGGATTAACCTACTATTTTATGACCAATTCATTTTAATATGAACAAAATAGTGGCATGTAATATTCATATTTAAATGGGTTGGCCATAAAACATTAAGCTAATCCAGTAGCCAACAGCTGATAGTTGCATT
This sequence comes from Owenia fusiformis, assembly GCA_903813345.2. Lineage (NCBI taxonomy): Eukaryota > Metazoa > Annelida > Polychaeta > Sabellida > Oweniidae > Owenia > Owenia fusiformis. The sequence goes on from CAIIXF020000013.1 coordinate 370,287, forward strand.
TGCAAATACAAGCAAAGTGACTATTTTATCAAACTTTCTTTCGTAATGATATATTGTCATAATTTGTCATAATTTGTCATATTTTGATACACTCACACTCAATACCCAAAGGATAAACATTTGAAATTGGTTACACTATCTACTGTGCTATAATTTTACATAACATTTTATTCAATGAATTAAAAATACAAATTCTATGATATATATGCCTAATAGAAATTCACTTATGATAAATATATCCCATACCATAAATACAATAGTGAAGTTGAAAGTTTATTAAGCGCACCATATATATATATTGAATTTTTAACAGAATCTCAAACGAAATATTTAGTATTTAAACTTTGAATTTTAAGCATAGTTCTGGTGTCCTTCAAACATGATTTTATTGAATACTCATTCATAAATACAAACCATATACTCAATCATGTTTTGACTAATTAAGTATGACAATGTAACAATAAGATGAATTTAAATTTTGGCTAGATTTTATACTTAAATTGCCTCAATTGATACATTTGATTTTAGATGAAATAAAAATAGCTTATATTTAACTGTTGAAATTTTTAAATTGCATATAAAATGAAAAATAGCATAACACTCCAGCTCTTTGCCATACATGATACAAAAAGTTAATTTCTGAAGTTTTTTAAATCTGGCATATATCATAGAAAATGTATATTTATTGTCTTGATTATTTATTTTTTATTTACACAGCCATGGCGAGAAAACCAAAAGGATTGAGGAAAAGAGAATATGTCAAGAGGTCCAAGTTAGACCTAAAAAAGGTAAACTATTAACAACAGTTCTAAAAATGGTCATCTATGTTGTAACCTTGTAAACTAGATGGAGAGCAGTGTTATATGACTATTGTTATATTTCATCATCTAGAGCTAATGGGTAGATATGCTGTAACCTAGATGTTGTGAGCTTGAGAAACATGTTTATAGTCAATGAATGATCACTGTCTGGGGTTTCAGTTATAAAAATTTGACAACTCAAGTTGTGATTCCTTAAGGACAGTCGAGCATTTGTGAGTATGTATCTGGGTGAACCCTTTAGGCATCCTGGGTAATGGAATCTAGCCAAGTAGTATAGAGCCCTGGATACATCAGGTAAGGTGATTGGTGCTATAACCTAGAAGTTGAGTGGAGTGTGCTTTCAGGATACATCAAGAGAGACAATTGTTATTGCAATTACTTGTTTGTGACTTTTTTCATTCATGAACTTTTATAAAATGTTCCACTCTAGGTTCTTAAGGACAGTGTATGGTTGTAGTTAAAATGTGTAATTAAATTATATGTTTTGGGATTCCCTGAATAGTCTAGGGCACTGGATAAGTTGTAACGTGTACCTGTGACATTTTATTATTTCATCATCACTGAACTTTCAGTTCAAGTGTTGTTGTATGTTCAATGAATATGACCTCTAGTGTGTTTGAGTGAGTAAGCCAATCAATCATGGGCACTGGATACATTAAGCTAGCTAACCAGCATCTAGATTTTAAGAGGTATGTATTCATCTGTGTATAGTGATTTATTTATCTGAAGACCATATACTGTACTCTTGGCAATATTTGGTGCCTTTCACAAAAATTTCTTTGCTTCACCCCAGCTCATTTTGATGATTTTGAAGAAATTTTGTGGAATTTTAAAGGAACAAAACCTTTTTTCACCCAACAATAAAATACTGATGACACTGAGTGGAATATGTTGAACTTCTATAAATTCCCTAGAATTATTGCAAATGTTATTTTTTGTTTTTTATTTAAATTTTGGGAATTTCATGGCTTTTTACGTTTACAAATTTTCTAATACTCACAAAAAGAGTAAAATATAAAGTCATGTGAAAAGTAGTAAGAGTACAGTAATTATTATAAATTTTTTGCAGACCTCACCTCGTGCAAGGAAGATGAAGAGGAAAGTTGTTCCCATGGAATCAGGTAATTGCTACGATGGTCGCAATGTTTCCCCCGATGCATATACATTGCGTCCGGAGCGTAACCATATGCATCCTGATTGCACATCTTCTGGTACCTGTTTGGTGCAATCAGTATTGACAAACACTTACCCTGATGTTGGCTTTTCCGATAAATGTTTTGCCAAATCAGTAAGCAATGTGAATCAAAACATGTATCTAGGGAATATTCCGTGCATTAATATTCCTGGTCCCTTAGAGCTTTTGAACAATGCACTGCGCAGTGTCAGTCCTTTGGTGCCCGGCGTCACTGCTAAGTCTGAGTGGGTGCATAAACAGGAATTTGTAACAGAATCTTTAGCAATATCTTTGGAAGAAACTGAACCTGAAGTAACAGAAAAATTAGCAATATCTTTGGAAGAAACTGAACCTGAAGTAACAGAAAAATGTAGCAAAGGAATTGTAGAAAATCCTATACCATTATGCTTAAATGAGAGTCTGCTATCTGATGTTGCATTCCTATGCTCAACTGGCTCTATGTATAACAACATAACACAGATTTCACATGCCACTTCCAATGTTTTTGATAGCAATTCTAATGCAGAACGCCACAGTGTGCTTACCGACCAAATTAAGACTCCTTTGGTATCTAAGCTAGCACTTTTGGTATTACCATGTAACATTACTAAATCTGAAAAGAAAAGGCTCAGAAAACTTACCAAATTTCCTAATCTGTCAACAAAAGTTGAAACTGTCACAAAACCGAAAGATAATTTGATTGCAAACTGCACTGATGCACTAGCAAAATCTCTCCAAATTATTCATGAAGTGAAATTGCTACTCACAGATAACAATGATATTCTACGATCTCTGTCAAAATCAGAAAAATACTTATGTAACAAAATTAGAGGACAGGAAAGATCTGAAGCTATTAAAAAGAAAGCAAGTAGAAAGAAAATGAAACAACACTTCAGAAACAATGTACCATTGCAGCCTATATTGATAAATACAAAGAAACTATCTAGGCGAAAACTTGGAAGGAAGAAAATGATCTCAACTTTGAAACAAAAGCATATCCCTAATAATACATTCACAGCTACAGAACCAAAGAAATATGTATTGCCACAATTTGATCTAGAACAGTATTTGTCCGACAACACCATAAGAGTACCACCAATTGATAAGAATGATCTCAAAATTGTTGACACTGAAAACTCTGAACTACTGCTTAAACAGAATACTGAAGATTGTTCAAACAGGAAAGACCTGAAAAGATCTAAATATCTTAGTTATAAGTCACATATTTATACAACTGAAAACTGTGAAAATGTGTCAGACACTGAAAATCCATACTTTTTAAAAATTGTTGAAGAAATGGAAATGAACATTTTTACTGAAGGTTGTTCACGTGTTCCTCCACTTCAGATTCATAATGAGACAATTTCTGTTGCAAACCATGAAAATGAAACTAAAAAGTTGGAAATCCTAGAAAAATCTGACAAAAAAAGCAAAAAGTTTAATGGAAATGCATCTTCACAGTCAGAATATAGAGATACAGCAATAAAATGTAACATTTCCCAAACTGGAGGTTACAAGCCAAAACATCAAGCAAAGTGTAAATCAAATGAAAGTTCTGATGAAGTGACTGTTCTGAAAGAAACCTACAGTGAGCCAATTGGAAATTTTAAACCTTTGCAAAACCATGAAAAAGTTCGATTGTGTAACATCCACCATCTTCAGTATACATCAAAAGGTAATGATCCTGTACACAACAATATTGACATTGCATCTATGAAGCCAAAACAAGAATGTTTGAAACATATCACAGGAGATGGAAATTGTCTTTTTAGAGCCATATCATACTGTGTTACAAACAGTGAAATTGACCACGCTGCAATAAGACAAAGCATAGTTTCTCATAGAAATGAACAAACCTGTAAGGAATACATTTGTAAAACAAGAGGTATAACTGCAGCAGAATTGGAAAATCATATCAAGTCCAAAAATATGTATAGATCATCTGTTTGGGGAACTGATATCGAAATTGCCGCAGCTTGCCATTTATTTCAAACACAGATACTAACTTTTGAAAACACAAATAGATGGACAATATTTGGGAAAACATTTGTTAACAGGTGTATGTACCTAGACCATTCTAGCCAATGTCATTATGATGTGGTAACAGATGTTATAAATCCAGATACAAATCCTGAGAATGATGCACCAGCAATTAAGATATTTGATCAAGTTATACAAGGAAATATGTCTCAAAATAATCAAATGTTTGAAGGCATAGGTGGAGGGAAACAATGTTTTGCTAATTCCTTGTCATTTTTACTGATGCTTCAAAATGAAAGACACCGAGATATTAATGCTGAATTCATCACTGATGTTTTAATCAGGGGGAATATACTGTACACTAGTATAATAACTCAAAATCCAACCCCAACAGGTTACCTGGAAATATTTGATATTCCAAAAACCATCAGTTTTAACAGCAAAAATTATACATACAAATCAAGACAATTACAAGGTTACCTTGAGTATTGGAATTACACTGAAGAAGATGATGAAGGATTAACTCTACATGAAGCTATTGAAAAAGTGCTCACAGATTATAACTCATGCCTTGTTACATTCCTCAATACGACAACTTGTGTAATGAAGAACAAAAACAAGTATTACTCATTTGATCCTCACAGTAGGGATGATCAAGGAAAAATTGATGTTTTAGGAAATGCAATAGTTCATATTTCAAATTCATTGGAAAAAATATCATTTTTCTTGTGGAACACTGCCGAGTCTTTAACTGATAGTTTAATAAACAGAACTAATGCCAAACATGGATTTTCTGTTGATGGTATAACATTTGAAGAATGTAGGAGATCTGAGCAAATAAAAGATCAAAACTCTGAGCATAAACTATCAACAATATCCAGCAAAATAAAATGTAGAAATGACCAAGCAAAAAATGGAGTAAAAAAACTTACTGCTAGTCAACCATCCATGTCCTCAAAGTCAACTCAAAGAACATCTTGCAAAAGAAGATTAAATTTTAATGAAAACATTGATGCACATCAAAAAGAATCTAAAAGTATAGAACCAATGTCTGATCATGAACAAAATGCTCAAATCAAAGAATCATATGTTGATCTATGTAAATTTACATGCGAACGTGGACACCTAGTTCCTGGAAAATGTGATAAAGCTAGAGTGCATTGTTCTGAAAATACTGTGAATAATCAAGAAAACAGTAACCTGTGCTCTGAAGATTGCAAAACTGATATTTTCTCAGATAAAGAAAAGGCTAAATTGAGAAAAATGTCTAAGTCAGATCAAAGGCAATACAAGCGTAATATTCTTCTGAAAAAAAGGTATGTTACTGATGAAACCTTTAAAAATAAAAAATTGGAACATGATAGAGAGAAATATGCATCTACACCTGAGTTAAAAGATAAAAAGAAATTTTTAAGTAAGCATAGATATGAAACTGATGAAGACTTCAAATGTACTAAGCTTAATAAAAGCAAACAACGAAGCAAACAAAGATATGAAACTGATGAAGACTTTAAACGTACTAAGCTTAACCAAAGCAAACAAAGATATGAAACTGATGAAGACTTCAAACGTACTAAGCTTAACCAAAGCAAACAAAGATATGAAACTGATGAAGACTTCAAACGTACTAAGCTTAACCAAAGCAAACAAAGATATGAAACTGATGAAGACTTCAAACGTACTAAGCTTAACCAAAGCAAACAAAGATATGAAACTGATGAAGACTTCAAACTTACTAAGCTTAACCAAAGCAAACAAAGATATGAAACTGATGAAGACTTCAAACGTACTAAGCTTAACCAAAGCAAACAGAGATATGAAACTGATGAAGACTTCAAACAAAGTAAGCTTAATCAAAGCAAACAGAGATATGAAACTGATGAAGACTTCAAACAAAGTAAGCTTAACCAAAGCAAACAGAGATATGCAACTGATGAAGATTTCAAACATAGCAAGCTTAACCAAAGTAAAATAAAATATGGATGTGATATAGACTTTAAAGAAAGAGTCAAGGGATACAGTAAAGAAAAGTATGAATTTGATCAAGACTTTAAAGAAAGAGTTAAGCAACAGATCAAACAAAAATATGACACTGATGAAACCTTCAAAAATATGAAAATTATCCAAGGTAAAGAAAAACACATTATCAAAAAGTCCAAACGAAAAAATATTGAAAGAGTAATTCATGACTTTAAACAAACAATAAATGATGGACTAAACTATATTTGTGTGGTTTGTCACAGATTGCTATTTAAACACCAGGTGCTAGCCTACAAGGAAAATGCATATTCTAAAGTATCTCAGGAAAACAAACAAAAGTGTGTTTCAAAAATATATTTGCATACTAGAGAAATATCATGCAAAGAAAACTGTGAACTTTGTAAGTCTCCAATAAGTAAACTATGGATATGTCAGAACTGTCATGTACATTTTAAAAATGGCAATATTCCCCCAATGGCTAATAGCAATAAATTGTTATTACAAACAATACCAGCGGAATTGAAAGATTTGAATGTCCTTGAACAACATTTAGTATCGTTACGTTTACCTTTTATGAAAGTAGTACAATTACCAAGAGGAGGGCAATTTGGTATGAATGGTCCTGTTATATCTGTGTCAAATAATGCTCAGGAAACCATAAATGCTTTACCAAGACCAATTCATGATGAGCAGCTTTTGACTGTCAAACTCAAACGCAAACTTGAATATCAAGGTCATTACTTATATAAATCAGTCAGTATTTCAAAAGTTAAAGCGGCATTGGGATACCTAAAACAAAACAATGTGCACTACAAAGACATTAATATATTGGATGATTTTGTGAATTTAATACCTCCAGAAATTTTAAGTGAAGAAGATCAAAAGCAATATGGAATGACACCTGAATTGAAACAAACTGATATTGACTGTAATGTATGTCAACTAGAAGAAAATAGCACAGAGAATCAGGGGAAAGACACATCAAATGATATGATGGGTGTAGTATCTGATACTTGTTTGCAACCTGATAACATTGCTCAGCACATTCTGGATACACATCTTGACAAAATATACTGCATAGCACCAGGAGAAGGAAACAAACCAATACGTATTCTTGAAGAAAAGAATAATGAAGCTCTTTCATTTCCCACTCTATTTCCAAATGGTAGAAACGCTCATGATGAAAATAGAGAAAAAAAGTTGTCAGCAACAAAATATTTTGGTAATAGGCTATTCTCTGCAGACTTGAGATTTGCTAAGAATACTCAATATATATTTTATGCCCAATTTTTGACTGAACTCCAGAATATAATATCCAAAGTTAGTATTAACCTCAGAAAAACAACAGAAAAATCAACAAGCGGTAATACAATAACAGCTGATGATATTATCAACAAAAAAAAGAGTGAAATGCTTTGCCGTAAGAATGTTGGTCATCACTATTTGCAACCGATTCGTGGAACACCACCATACTGGCAACACGTACAAAAAGATTTATTTGCAATGATTAGGCAACTTGGTCCACCAACATGGTTTTGCTCATTTTCGTCAGCAGATATGAAATGGAATGAAGTTATTAACACAATTCTCAAACAAAACAATGACCCTCGATTACAAGAAGAAATAACCAAAACAGAACGTTGTGAACTGATAAGGGATAATCCGGTCACTGTAACTAGAATGTTTGATAATAGATGGAAAAAGTTCATGAATGATGTTATTAAATCACCAGCTGAACCAATTGGTAAAGTGAAAGACATGTTTTACAGAGTTGAATTTCAAATGAGAGGGTCACCTCATATACATTGTTTAATTTGGATCGAAGATGCTCCCGTTTATGGTAAATCACCAAATTTAAAAGTTGAAGAATTCATAGATAAGTATATCACTTGTGCATTGCCCGATGAAAAAACTGACTCAGACTTGTTCAGAATAGTAAACGAAGTCCAAACACACAGCAAAAACCACTCAAAAAGTTGCAAGAAAAATAAAAGAACTTGTAGATTTCACTTTCCAAGACTTCCATCTGAGAAGACCTTTATCATTGATGACAAAAGTCCTGTTGAGACTACAGAGTGTATACCAATAAAAGCAGCCGAAGATATCATTCAATCTCTCTGGGAATTCTTTCTCTCTGAAGATTATTCTCAAATGACATTAAATGAAATATTTGAAAAAGCACACCCAGGCTTAACAATGGAAAAATATGAAAATATTATAAGAACTCTGACAAAAAGTAAAAGGAAAGCAATATTTTTGAAGAGAACTGTTAAAGACATTTGGATAAATAACTACAATGCAGACCTTTTAAAAGCATGGGAAGCCAATATGGATATACAATTTGTCCTTGATGTATTTTCATGTGTTGTCTACATTGTATCATATATATCAAAACAGGAACGAGAAATGAGTCAGAATCTTATAGATGCAGAACAGGAAGCCAAAGAACAAAACTCCTCAGCTTCTAAACTCATGAAAATCATTGGTTACCGATATATGAAACATAGAGAAGTTAGTGCTCAAGAAGCCGTATACAGAGCAAGTAATCTTCATCTCAAAGAATGCTCAAGACAAACTGTTTTCCTTCCAGTAGGTAACAATCCTATTAAAATGTCACTACCAATTTCAGTAATTCGTCAACAGAAAGATGATAAAATATGGGCAACAAGTATCATAGATAGATATTTTGCAAGACCACACAGTGTTGAATTCAATGATTTATGCTTGGCAGAATTTGCATCACAATATAGACTTGTGACATATAACAATGATGAAGATATAGTAGAAAATCAGAAGGAAACATCCAAAAAAATAAAACTAGACTTTGGTTTAGGATTTATACAAAAGCGATCAAAAAGTCCACCAGCTATTATACGCTACCCAAAGTTCTCAAAGGAAACTAATCCAGATGAATATTATCATAGTATGCTCCAACTGTTCATACCACACAGAAGTGATAAGGAATTACGACCTACTAAACATGAAACATTTGAAGGCTATTTTAAATGTGGCAAAATTAAACAAGGAGGTAAATTGTTTAATGTTTCTGAAATTGTAACAAAATATAAAAGTATTTATGATGTTACTGGTGATGAATTAAATGCTGCACAAGATAAATTATCTGATGGAGATTCATATGAGAATGCATGGGCTAATTTAGCTCCAGAGCAAGAACTAGAAAGACAAGAGTGTATTTCTGAAAATATTGAACCAATATCTGATGACATTGATGAAACTGATATGCCTGACATTGATTTTAAAACCAAAGACAAGGAAACAGGAAAAGTGAATTGTCTAGTTGAATTACAAACCGACACAATACCGACAAATGAAGCCATGGAATTGATAAGATGTATGAACACAAAACAAAAACAAATATTTTACTTGATACGAAAACAATGCCTAGAACTATCATGGGGTAAGAAAATAAAACCATTATTTCTTCATATTTGTGGCAAAGCTGGAACTGGTAAATCACACCTAATAAAATGTATTCATTACATTGCTACCCATTTATTGAGAAACCTTTTAAAGCATCCAAATGATTTGAGTGTGCTTTTAACTAGTCCAACAGGTACAAGTGCCTTCCAAATTAATGGCAATACGTTACATTCTGCATTCAGAATAACTTCACGATATCTATCTAGAACGTATGAGGAACTTGAAGAATCCAAGATAGCTCCATTGAAAATGAGACTTGAATCTCTGAAAGATCTAATAATTGATGAAATATCTATGGTAAGCGTTAGACTATTTAATACAGTACGAGGAAGGCTTCAGCAAATTAAACCTGGTGATAATCCTGACTTTGGCGATACTTCAATATTAGCATTTGGGGATTTTTATCAATTGCCTCCAGTCAAACAAAAAAGTTTACTTAAGTCTGATGAAACAAATTATAACCCTTGGGAAAAGTTCAAGAAAATAGAGCTTACGCAAATCATGAGACAAAAGGGTGATATGAAATATGCAGAATTTTTAAATAGGATTAGAGTTCTTAAAAAAGGAGAAAGGATATCAGCTCAAGATGATAAATTTATAAGACAAATAATGAAGAAACCGATTCCAGAAGATGTTATGAGGATATATTCAAAGCGTGTCAATGTTGATGCATATAATCGGAAGAGAATACTCTCACATGCAAAATCGACAAATGCCAAAATATATAAGATAAAAGCAATTGACCACAATAAATTGAAGGGGCAAGAATGGAAAAAAATTGATGAAGAACCAAAACAGCGAGCAGATACACTTCTTCATGAATTGCAAATTTGTATTGGTACAGAAGTTCTTCTGATAAAGAATATATGTATTGCTGATGGACTTGCTAATGGTGCATTTGGTGTTGTAACTGCAATTGAGTTTAAGAAGGAATCAGACAATATGCCAAGTGCTGTATGGGTGAAGTTTGATAATCCAAAAGTAGGTATTAAGACCAGATATAAAAATCAGACTGAAGTTCATCCTGAATCTATACGTATTGAACCATATAATGATGAAGTCAATAGCAAGTTTATGAGACAGCAAATACCACTTATTCCATCATACGCTTGCACTATACATAAGTTACAAGGAAAAACATGTAACCGACTAGCAATTTCTTGCAAAGATATGTTCGCTGGTGGTCAAGCATATGTTGCTTTTAGTAGAGTTACTTCATCTGATGGTCTCTACATTATCGATTATGATCCAAAGTCAATTTACTGTGATGAAAAAATGGCAAAAGCTTTAGACGAAATGCCAGACTTTGACCTGCCCAAATATATAACTGCAACAGAAGATGATCTAAGCCTTATCTATCACAATACACAAGGTTTGATTGCTCACATAAAAGATGTTAAGTCTAACACTGATTTGTCTTGTTGTGACATTATTTGTCTCACAGAAACATGGCTTAGAGATGAAAAAGTAAGTGGGATCCTTGAGATTGAAACATTTAACTCTCCACACTTAGTCAATAGAAAAGTATTAAACTTATCAAACCATGAAGGTGGCATTGCAATTTATAATAAAAGCATTTTAGGAAATGTGCAAACAATCAGCATACCATCACCATTAGACAATGCTATAACTATTGTTAAAGATATTGCAATTATAACTATATATAAGTCACCTAAAATGCAGAAAACTAAATTCATAACAGAAATGGAGAAAATTTTGCAGCATGTTCACAAAAAGCATGACAAAGTTCTCGTCGTAGGTGATTTTAATGAAAATTTATTGGATTCAAAGAAACATTACATTCATGATTTCATGATGCGCAAACGATACTTATTACTATCAGACACTGCTATACCAACTACAGAAGGTGGAACATGTATTGATCATGTCTATACCAGTAGAGCATTAATCAATGTAGACATAAGTGTCATGCCTATCTATTACAGTTATCATGAAATGATCAAAATAATTATAAGGAATGTGAAATAATTACAAGTGTAGTAGACTTAATAAGTATCCGGAAGTATAGGATTGGGAAGTAATAATATCAATAATACCAACTAAGCTGATTTGAGAGTTATGACAACAACAGGGATACTTATACCAGTAGAGCATTAACCAATGTAGACATAAGTGTCATGCCTATCTATTACAGTTATCATGAAATGATCAAAATGATTATAAAGAATGTGATATAATTACAAGTGTAGTAGACTAAATAAGTATCCAGAAGTAAAGGACTAGGAAGTAATAATATCAGTAATACCAACTTAGCAATGACAGGAATACTTATTACAACAATAATGATACTTATGGCGACAATGTATACTTATGGCAACAATAGTGATAATTATGGCAACAACAGGAATACTTGGTTAATAGAAAAGTAATGGGTTTATCAAGCCATGAAGGTGATATTGCTATTTATTACAAAAGCATATTAGGAAATGTGCACACAGTCAGCATACCTCCACTATGAGACAATGCCATAACTGTTATTAAATATATTAATAGAATTATATAAAATCAGCAAAGAAATCATTAGCAGAATCAGACAACGTATTAAACACAGATGGACAGAAAGTCAACACAACTTAGAAAAATGAATCAATAATTTAGAATACAGTTCTACGACAGACCAAAGCAGAAAGAACAACAATATCAAAGGAAACAAAGAGGGAATCAGACAGATCAAACAGAACAGACAGTGAATTAAATAATATTTGCAGTCTGAAACAGATCAAAACAACAAGATGCAATGGAACAGCAAAGTAATAAAATAACAGTTGATCAGAAAGCAAAACACTGAGTGAGTAGAGCAATTGAGAATTTTGATAGAAAATAACAAAGTAATGGAGGTTGATTAAATAAACAGATCCACTACTCTCAAACCTTTTCTGATATGAGGTAAGTGTTAAATTATTTTTTCTATAATCACTGATCCCCACCTGGTTATAAAGATGTTGGGGACTCTTCGGCACTCATGCTTAGATATTTGTGTCTTTATGACAAAATGGATGAACTTCCATCGGAGGAGATGTTTATTTTCACCTAGAAGGAGGTCAATTCGTATCAAGATATTTTACCCGTATGTTACTATAGTAACACCCTGTTACTTAAAAGTGAATGAGTCATGAGTAAATATATCATAAATATATCCAAGGGCTCCAATAATTGAGTGAGAATTCCGCACTTCAGCAATAAGGACTTTAATACACTATAACACAATGTAACTGAGCAGTAATTAAATTCACCAGATAATGTCCTGGTTGCTAAGTGAAGAATTCTCACTCGATTATTGCAACTGCTGGATATATTTGCTAGGAACTAATCAAGTTTTAAGTGACCAGATGTTACTATTAATAAACGGATGAAAATGATGAAATAAAAATTTCCTCTGGGGAAGTTCATTAATTTTTTTATAATGACGTGATGTTGGGGACTGGTGATAATGCGTTAAGTTTTCAAATCAAATGGATGCTAAAGAGGAAAATAACCTCTTAATATATTATATATCCATTCTTCAGTTAAAGCCCTACTATGCTTACTTCAGAAGAAAAAATGATAAAATAATCATTGGAACATGTTACTCACACACTCAATTAAATACAAGACAAAGTTTGATTTGCATTAATATTAAACCAAGAAAAAAAAACTTGCGTAGAAAACAGGATTTCATTCTGTGTTTTCATTAACTAATGTACATTTTTCAGATTTTTCGTTTTCCTCCTGTGTTTTTTGAAATACTTTTTGGTCCTTTCCCTTTGACACTTGCTCATTGGAGCTCAGTATTTATTAATTCTTGTATAAGGTTAACCTTAATTTTTGTATTTGTAACCTGAACTGCCCATTCAAAAACAGTTTTCACCAATAATCATTCATATCTCCTATGATATGTCTGTTGTAGGTAGATAACTGTTTTCTCACTGTAATATCTGAGCCTCAGTCATGTAGCCTTGATTTGACCAATGAGTACATTCTTGGAACTTCTTCTCGGCCAGTGCTGTGGAAGGTGAATACATTTTTTATTCACAACAATTCTATACTTATATGTATAAATAGAATCCTACATTATGGTATTTTCCCTGACGATTTTATACTTAATGTCAATACTGAGGTATGTATAAATAGAATCCCACATTATGGTATTTCCCTGAGGCTTTTGTCCTGAATGTCAATTCTGAGGTATGTATAAATAGAATCCCACATTATGGTATTCCCCTGAGGCTTTTGTCCTGAATGTCAATTCTGAGGTATGTATAAATAGAATCCAACATTATGGTATTCCCCTGAGGCGTTTGTCCTGAATGTCAATTCTGAGGTATGTATAAAGAGGATCCCACATTATGGTATCCCCCTAAGGCTTTTGCACTCAATGTAAATATTGAGGTATTTACAAATATAATCACAGATTGTGGTATTTTACCCGAAGCTTTTGCACACAATGTCAATACTGAGGTATGTATAAATAGAATCCCACATTATGTTATCCCACTGAAGCTTTTGTACCCCATATCAATATTGAAGTATTTATAGATATAACCCTTATAATAGTAAGATTTTTATCCAACCCCCAAGGACTCACTTTACATTATTATCCCATCAAACGAAGTTCGGAGGGATATAGGGAACGCCTCCGTCCGTCCGTCTGTCCGTCCATCCGTCCGTCCGTACGTATGTCTGTCCGTCCAGTTTTCTCCAAAACCGTTACAGATATCACCTTCAAATTTTCAGGGATAACTTATGAGTGCATAAAGATGTGGATGAAAAAAGATTAACTCGATACCTACCTCCTGTCGGCCATTTTGAAGTCAAATGCTAAAATCCTTGTCTGCAAACTTTAAGAAAAACGGCTTCACAGTTGCTTTTAAAACTTTAACATCTTGTTCAGCTCACTTCATTCTAGATCTGATTAGGTTTTGGACCTGTTAGCTCAGTCATGTCAGCCATTTTGAATGTTTTAAGAAAAGTTAGCGCCCGATAATACTTTGTATCATATTGAATGGTGTTTTTCAGTTTTCATACTTAAACTATTTAGTAGCTTTATAAATAATTTCAGCTGTACTTTGTTGTAAAAGCCTATTTTATTGTTAACAGTAGTTATATGTGATAGTTTTGTAAAACGAAATCAGCAAAAATTCATAATCACTTTTTTATTGTCGGCCATTTTGGATTTTTCCGTCCTAAAATCTTGTCTGTAAAGAAATGCTGTAAAGCATTTCCAGGTGAACCGTTTGGTAGATCAATTTGAAATTTTCAGGGATGATTCTTAGTATGAAAATCTAGATCTGATCAGTTTTTGGCATTCTGGATAAATGTCGAGGAAGCCATTTTGGATTTTCCGTCTTAAAATCTTTCCCGTAAAGACTTGTCTACATGTTTCTAGGTGAACCGTTTGGTTGATCAATTTCAAATTTTCAAGGATGATTTTTAGTATGAAAATCTAGTTTTGATTAGTTTTTTGGCATTCTGGGTAAATGTCAAGGCAGCCATTTTGGATTTTCTGTCCTAAAATCTTATCTGTAAAGTCTTGTCTACGCATTTCCAGGTGAACTGTTTGGTAGATCAATTTCAAATTTTCAGAGATGATTCTTAGTATGAAAAGCTAGATCTCCTTAGTTTTTTGGCATTCTGGATAAATGTAAAGGCAGCCATTTTGGATTTTCCGTCTTAAAATCTTGCCCGTAAAGTCTTGTCTACGCGTTTTCAGGTGAACCGTTTGGTGGATCAATTTCAAATTTTCAGGGATGATTCTTAGTATGAAAATCTAGATCACATTAGTTTTTTGGCATTCTGGATAAATGTCAAGGCAGCCATTTTGGATTTTCTGTCCTCAAATCTTGTCTGTTAAGTCTTGTTTACATGTTTTCTGGTTAACTGTGTGACGGATCAATTTCAAATTTTCAGGGGTGGTTCTTCGTATGAAAATCTAGAACTGACTAATTCTTTGGCATTCTGGGTAAATTTTAAGGTGGCCATTTTGGATTTTCCGTCCTCAAATTGTGTCGGTAAAGTCTTGTCTACTCATTTTTAGGATAACCATTTGATGGGATCACCAATAGGTGGGGACATTTTGTACACATTTGTGTTCTTGTAGTTCATTGCAACCCGACAAACCTATTCTACAACAATTTCTAATGTTGTACCCATTAGAATATGATGAAGAATCTAGAAATATGTCATACACAGATATATTTGTACTATCTTGTGTACTATATGTGTACTCATACTTGTATAAAGGGAAATAAATAAAAAACAACAAGAAATGTCTCTTTTCAATAGACTTTCTGCCTGTGTTGGAGATGATACTCATTGAATATAACAAATATTTATGATTTCAGATCTGACTGTATCTCTATACTAAGTGAGTGTGTAGACTGGAGTAAGCTTTCACCTGACAAATCTGCTGAGGAGCTCTGTGCTACATTATCACCTGAAATAGATGACAATAAACCATGTACATCACTTTCTCAATATATAGGTATGTGTACAAGAAAGTTACTTCAAGTTTTGAATTTACCTCATTTCAGTAATTTTGATTAGAACTAAGACATGAGAATTACACATACATTGCTGTCTGGGCACATGACTTTCTCAATATATAGGTGTGTGTACAAGAAAGTTACTTCATTTTTCCAAGTTTTGAATTTACCTCATTTCAATAATTTTGATTAGAACTAATAGATGAGAGTTACACTTAAAATTGCTGTCTGAGCACATGACTTTCTCAATATATAGGGGTGTGTACAAGAAATATACTTCATTTTTTCCAAGTTTTGAATTTACCTCATTTCAGTAATTTTGATTAGAACTAAGACATGAGAATTACACATACATTGCTGTCTGGGCACATGACTTTCTCAATATATAGGTGTGTGTACAAGAAAGTTACTTCATTTTTTCCAAGTTTTGAATTTACCTCATTTCAATAATTTTGATAAGAACTAAGAGATGAGAGTTACACTTATATTGCTGTTGAGCACATGACTCATTCATAGTCATACCACCTTTTAGTTATCATGTCATTATTACAGTTTCAAGCCAGGAATAGGATTACCATATTGCTTATTTTCAAAACTTTGAATAATTCTGTTTTGCCTGCATGCAAAGTATGACATTATAAATCTAGCCAATATGATATACCTTAGTTTATTTGTTTTGGTTCACCTTAAGGGTTTGGGTTATTGGAGAAGAACTACTTTTTTTGTTATTGCAATGTGTTCTTCTATTGCAGTGCCTAGTCCTCATAGAGCTCACCATAGAGAGGTAACCAACCAATGTTCTCCAAACCCATGCAACAACAGTCATGTTTGTGTAGTTAATAGCCACAAGTACAAGCACCCAGAAAATTGCAAACCTTACCTCTGTAAACAAGGTAGGTACATCTCATTGATTATACATATTTGATCCCTGAAAGAAATTAGTTTGAGAGGGTTTGGTATATTGAAAACTGACTTGGATGATCATGAATTGTAGCCTTTGTTTTTGTATGATTTTACTCAGGAAGCAAGTTCTAATTCTGAAATGCTAAATTTTATGAACTAGCCACAAAACAGTTTGGCTTCTTTGGATAGTCAACATGGCCATAACAAATTTGTCCGTCTGCTTGATGACATATTGTTATAGCAACTGCATTCAACATCAACATCTGTAACAATTGTTACACTTTTCTGTGGTCAGCATTTTTATTCACATGTTACACATTTATTACCTTTCAGGTTGCCAAGTGGGAGAGGTATCCATGTTTACAGTTCCTGTGGGCTCCTATGTGCGTGTACCTGCCAGTAATAGCCATGCCAACTGTCATAAAGTGTGTCGCTGTGGCCATAGGAAGGGGCTAGAGCACTGCAGATCCATGAAGTGCACCAAACATGACAACTGTATTGTAGGTGCAGGACACATACATGGTACAAACACTGGCATTATAGGAAATATCCCCCTTTTTTCTCCCTGTCTTATTGTACACGTTTCCCTTTGGTTTGCTATTAGCAAATGAATTGTAATTGAATCTTTCAAGGAAAATCTAGATTTTTAACCAAATATTTTCTAAATAATTTTCTCAAAAGCAGTTATTAATACAGTTATTGCAGTATTAATAAAAGAGCAGCTCCAGTATTTTTTTGGGACATATTGTATGTTGTGTTATATTTCAGATCATGGCAATAAGTTCTAATACAGAGTGTATCATATCTAATGCTATATTCCAGATCACGGCAGTAAGTTCCATACAGGGTGTAACAGATGTGTGTGTCAGGCTGGGGAGGTGATCTGTAGCAAGAGAGAGTGTTCACCTGTGCACTCATCTAATGATGGACTCTCAGGTACTACCCCATATAATCAACATGTGTTTTCATGATATTACTTGCCTATAGCCATTTCATAGTACTTGTTAATGGAAAATTTTAGTGTAGTGACAGATATGTTAATATACTTTGGAAAATTAAAACACCCACTCATGCATTTCCATTACACTGGAACCTCTTAAGCTTTGAAAACTAAAAAACTTCAAACTAAACCAATCGTGATAAAATAAACATCTCAATCTTTACACATTGTAGGCTTACCCTGTAATTGTCCAGCTATTTATGACCCAGTGTGTGGAGCTAATAGACGTACCTATCCCAGTGAATGTATGGCACGTTGCTCCGGTAACATAGACTTTCTACGTGGTGCTTGTAAGGACTATGATCCCTGTCAGTGGGAGCCATGTGGGCAGAGCTACAAGTGCCTGGAGAGGCGGAGAGTTTGTCTGAGTACTGACTCTAAGGTCTGCAAACAGTATGAGTGTGGTAAGTGCACATATGTAGTGATGAATCCTGTATGGATAGATACCCCTTATATAGGCAAAAACAAATATGTTCTTTACAATTTGATAGCTCCTATATGGAGATAAATTTTATATCCATACAAGGATGACATCTTTTGTGCCTTTCTATACTACTATAAAAATGGCAATAGAGAATAGTTCTCACAGGATCCTAATTTATTAGCAGACAAGTTAGTTAGATTTACACAGCATTGTCCAATACCATCTTCTGAAAACATTAACACTTTTTAAACACCCAATTTCTCATGGTATTGTTTCTGTTATGTTTCAGTGTCCTTGTCCCTAGTGTGTAACAGACACCACCATGACCCTGTATGCAGTGTAGGAAGGATAGAGTTCAACAACTTATGTCAGCTTTGGGCTTCGGGGAAAGACTTTGCCCACAGAGGGCACTGTAAGGTATGGGACACATCTATCAACATCAATGACCTCAGATCCACTGCATTGAAGAAATCAGAAAACATAAGATATTTAATTATTTGATATTTCAATGTATATTGTTGCTTCATTAAAAGCAATGGAATGATGTTAAGCTTTTTCTTTTACTTTAGGATACATGTAACATGGTTGGGGAAGTATGTGGTCATGATGGGGTCACCTACCCTAATGAATGCTTTGCTTGGGGCCAGAAAGTGGCAGTTGACTATGAGGGACAATGTAAGGCTGTGGGTACAATAGCCCTAGATGGTGGAGACACCTATTGTGAGGGCATAGACTGCCCTGTGCTGCCAGTGGAACACTGTGTAGCTATTACACCACCAGGGGCATGCTGTCCTATTTGTGGTATGTATTAGTTATGTTACATCTGGCAATAGATATCACATATTTACATTCGGATCACTTTTTTTTTAACAAATCCATGCAGCTTTTTATTTTAGATGCAACTCCATGCATGTATGCACTCTATGCATTTAGTCATATTTGAAGTTGAAGACTAAATGGTAGTTGGTATCTGTATAAGATCTGTATAATATATAATCTAGAACTGGAGACCTATATGCATAATGTTCTTACACTGAGAAAATAATCTTATATTGTATTTCAGCAAGTGAAATCCGTCTTCTGTACAGTAAGACGCAATCAGATCTTGCCTCTCATGCTGCTTAAGTTGGACCAATCACAGTGCAGAATGTAATGGAGGCACTGTCGCAGCTGATCTCCACCAAGGAATGTGAGGTGTTTGGCTACCTCAGTGTGGAGACTGATATTGTAGTGCTCATCATGCCTATCACTCTCAAGCCTACCAGACTTCAGGTACTGTCTTAATGTGTTAACTGCTACTATTTAGATGTTTTATTATCCCATCGAACGAAGTTCGGAGGGATATAGGGAACGCCTCCGTCCGTCCTTCCGTCCGTCCGTCCGTACGTCTGTATGTCCGTCCGTCCGTCCGGGCAATAACTCAAATACCGTTGGCCCGATTTTATTCATATTTTCTACACATATACCCTATGGGAATAGAAGTTCTGCTTGAAAGTCGATTTTCAAAATGGCCGCTCATTTAAAAATGGCGGCCATTTTAGTGCCGATTTTACAGTAATTTAGGTGCAATATGTAAAACTGTACTAGCAATATGTTTTAAATGTAAAAAAAATTATATAGGACATTAATAAAGCTAGAAATGTAGATATTAAAAAAGCACATGGCAGCCATCTTGAAAAATGGCGGCCTTTACTCCTTATTTTACGATTTTTGCTGTAACTCGGAAAGTAGTGGAGCGATTTTGTTCATATTTGGTATGTGAATACTATAAGCATGGCACACTGTCTAATGAAACTTTTGGTAGAAGGCGGCCATTTTGAAAAATGGCGGACATTTTGAAAAATGGCCGCCATTTTAACTTATTTTACTATAACTCTAAAAGTAGTGGAGCGATTTTGTTCATATTTGGTATGTGAATACGTATAAGCATGGCACACTGTCTAATGACACTTTTGGTAGAAGGCGGTCATTTTTCAAAATGGCCGCCATTTTAACGTATTTTACTATGACTCGAAAAGTAGTGGAGCGATTTTGTTCATATTCGGTATGTGAATACTGTAAGCATGGCACACTGTCTAATGACACTTTTGGTAGAAGGCGGCCATTCTGAAAAATGGCGTACATTTTGAAAAATGGCTGCCATTTTAACTTATTTTACTATAACTCGAAAAGTAGTGGAGCGATTTTGTTCATATTTGGTATGTGAATATGTATAAGCATGGCACACTGTCTAATGATACTTTTGGTAGAAGGCGTTTTAATATATTTTACTTTAACTCGAAAAGTAGTGGAGCGATTTTGTTCATATTTGGTATGTGAATACTATAAGCATGGCACACTGTCTAATGAAACTTTTGGTAGAAGGCGGCCATTTTTCACAATGGCCACCATTTTAACGTATTTTACTATAACTCGAAAAGTAGTAGAGCGATTTTGTTCATATTTGGTATGTGAATATTATAAGCATGGCACACTGTCTAATGACACTTTTGGTAGAAGGTGCCCGTTTTGAAAAATGTTCGATGGGATTCGCTACGCTTTGGCGTTGCCGTTGCCGTTGTTCTGGTTGAAATATAGACAGCTGTAGACAGCCAATGAGCTGATGGAGCTCTCCAATTAATTCTCTCCCCTTTCAGTGAACCAAAGAACTGAAGACTGAAGAAGTGTTTGTCAAACTTTATTGTGGGCAGAAATCGTTTCAAACAAAACTGACATGATTCTCTCTGGAAATTCTTATTTAATTGGTTTTATGGCTTTTAAATAGATGAGCTAAGTCACCCCGGAATAGCCTGACAACTATATTGTAGCGATTCAGGACCCAATTTGATCGAAAATGGCATTCATATTATACATTATCACAAGAGCTTAATGCATGCACAGAATTAGCGACGATTAAATCCCATGAAATGAGGACCAAGTGATTAAACAGTTGAAGCGACAGTTATGTCCACCATGTGACAACCTTATCTGACTTACTGTAGTCAGGCTATTCCGGTGTGTAAGTACTATGTTACCATTCTTTATGGTTACCCTGTTTATTGAATATCCCAGCATATTTAGGCTTGTCTTTATAAAGAAATTTTACATTGTTTGATTTATGGGCCCCATTTATGTTACAGATCGAGGCATGCAATATAGAAGCTGAGAGGATAGTTTCATTAATAGAATCTAGAAGTCCGACCATACTATCCTATATGCCACTATCTTCTCTGATGACGGCTACCCTACGTAACCCTGTTGTCCACCCCCTCAGCAGTGGGGCCATCTATTATTACCCCTCAGTACTACTATGGACAAGTATTATGTTATTTATATTAGAGATCAAGTCAAGGACATTTAGGTGATAGTCACCTTGGTGATACATATACTATACTTGTAAACAGATATCAGTCATATCAGTTGTGCTCACATTTAACATGAGAAAGTGACCTGCATGGTCATTAGCTGCGCACAATGTCTGATATTTGGATTTAATGATCAAACTTGCAGTCCAGCCAGTAATCAATTGGCCCTAGCAGCTGTGGAAAAGGACCCAATTATAGCATTTATTACCCCATCGCCAAACCCTCAATCTGCCAATCAAAACATTTATAACATGTTATCAAACATTTTGAAAATATGTTAAGTATATGCTTGAGATGACTTATGGGGTCATAATTCAAATATTCAAAATGTATATAAATTGCATCAAGTTTTAATGTCAATAAGAGTCCAATATTAAGAACCTCATGTTAAAACTTGCCTGAAATGAGAATGTATATGAGCAGTATTGTAGTTGAGAGAGCTTTGTGTACATATAAGCCTACCATCAATAATGTTGTAGAGACAGATCATAGATACAGTTTTAGATTTTGAAATATGTACAGAAATGTATGTTACTTGTATTGAAGCTGCTGTTAACAGCTGATTGTCATACAGCTACGTGTATTTAAAACAGCTGTGTTCTACAAACGAATCATAAAATGTGAAATGATATTTAAGAACAGGTTGATGAATAGCTGACAAAGTTCATTTAATATATTCACTCATATCAATCATACCTCAAATATTGATATTTTTAAAGTTATCAAATTTGAATAATTCAAATTTCTGTGTTTCTGTGTTTTCATTAACTTCATTAACTACTTGTACAATATAATATTATGTGAGACAGAAAACAACACATAACTGCTGTATAGATAATCATGCATGATGTGCATTCAATATTTTATTTATATCTATTAATCATTTAATTATGTACACTCATTTACTTTCGATAATCATAATTGGTGTGCTTTCATCAGAATTAATCATGTTTGGTATGCTGTCATCGCAAACAATCATAATTGGCTCACTTCCTTACAAATAATAATGATTGGCATGACTTCATTACAAATAATCATGATTTGTGTGACTTCATTGCAGATAATCGTGATCTGTGTGACTTCATTGCAAATAATCATAATTTGTGTGACTTCATTGCAAATGATCATGATTAGTGTGACTTCATTGCAAAAGATGATGATTTGTGTTACTTCATTGCAAATAAGCATTGTGTGACTTCATTACAGAAAATCATGATGGGTGTTGCTTTATTATGAATGATCATGATAAGTGTGACTTCATGACAAAAGATAATGATTTGTGTGACAAACAATTACAAATAATCATGATTGGTGTGCTTTCATCATATGCATATCCTATGTGCTCTCATCATGTCAGTTATTAAGCATTCATTTTAGTTTGAATCAATTGGCCCTAGCAGCTGTGGAAAAGGACCCAATTATAGCATTTATTACCCCATCGCCAAACCCTCAATCTGCCAATCAAAACATTTATAACATGTTATCAAACATTTTGAAAATATGTTAAGTATATGCTTGAGATGACTTATGGGGTCATAATTCAAATATTCAAAATGTATATAAATTGCATCAAGTTTTAATGTCAATAAGAGTCCAATATTAAGAACCTCATGTTAAAACTTGCCTGAAATGAGAATGTATATGAGCAGTATTGTAGTTGAGAGAGCTTTGTGTACATATAAGCCTACCATCAATAATGTTGTAGAGACAGATCATAGATACAGTTTTAGATTTTGAAATATGTACAGAAATGTATGTTACTTGTATTGAAGCTGCTGTTAACAGCTGATTGTCATACAGCTACGTGTATTTAAAACAGCTGTGTTCTACAAACGAATCATAAAATGTGAAATGATATTTAAGAACAG
The DNA here is from genome assembly GCA_903813345.2 of Owenia fusiformis. Classification (NCBI taxonomy): domain Eukaryota; kingdom Metazoa; phylum Annelida; class Polychaeta; order Sabellida; family Oweniidae; genus Owenia; species Owenia fusiformis. The sequence continues at coordinate 393,704 of CAIIXF020000013.1, forward strand.
GTTGATGAATAGCTGACAAAGTTCATTTAATATATTCACTCATATCAATCATACCTCAAATATTGATATTTTTAAAGTTATCAAATTTGAATAATTCAAATTTCTGTGTTTCTGTGTTTTCATTAACTTCATTAACTACTTGTACAATATAATATTATGTGAGACAGAAAACAACACATAACTGCTGTATAGATAATCATGCATGATGTGCATTCAATATTTTATTTATATCTATTAATCATTTAATTATGTACACTCATTTACTTTCGATAATCATAATTGGTGTGCTTTCATCAGAATTAATCATGTTTGGTATGCTGTCATCGCAAACAATCATAATTGGCTCACTTCCTTACAAATAATAATGGTTGGCATGACTTCATTACAAATAATCATGATTTGTGTGACTTCAATGCAGATAATCGTAATCTGTGTGACTTCATTGCAAATAATCATAATTTGTGTGACTTCATTGCAAATTATCATGATTAGTGTGACTTCATTGCAAAAGATGATGATTTGTGTTACTTCATTGCAAATAAGCATTGTGTGACTTCATTACAGAAAATCATGGTGGGTGTTGCTTTATTATGAATGATCATGATAAGTGTGACTTCATGACAAAAGATAATGATTTGTGTGACAAACAATTACAAATAATCATGATTGGTGTGCTTTCATCATATGCATATCCTATGTGCTCTCATCATGTCAGTTATTAAGCATTCATTTTATTTTAATTGATCTTAAGTCCTGTTAAGTTATACCTAGATAATTACCATTTATAATACAGAGTAAGAAATTAATTGTGATGTATAAAGTGCCATTAATTTGTAGTGTAGTTTGTTTTATGTTGAACAAAATGAGTTCTTTGTATAGTAGCCATGTGTTGATATTATTTACAATCTTAGTGTTCAGATTGAAAGAAATTGACAATCAAAACATTTTTGTTAAAATGTTTTAAAACAAAATGATCAGAGATAAGTAATGTAAGAGTGTACATGTTACATCATAATCAAAAAGAGCAGTCATTGTTCAAATCAAACAGAGTAATGTTGAATTATAACTTTGATTCATAGGTTCATAAGTCACAATTAAACTTAAAATTAAACTCATGTACTGTACGTAGATTGTGCGTAATAAACCTTTCCAATAAAATCTGACACATTTTGGTATATCAAGGATCAACTATGATATTTTGGCTAGATTGATGATGCCATTGGTTGTACTTTTCAAAATAAGCAGTTATTTTTGCTTAAACACATTGCTAGCTACATTATACAACCAATGACATCATGAATCTGATTACTATATGGTAGTTTCTTTGATGTTCCAAATGGTGGCATGGTTTAGGTCTATTGTCTTCTTTAGTGGTTTCTAGCTGAAGACAATACCATGCATCTATTGCAGCATGTACACTGTTATGATGAAAACAACTGTATATTTATTTTACTGTTTTGGTAATCTGTCTTTCACTTGAACCAATAATGGTCAAGTAAAGTGCTGTGTTAGTACTACTACTTTGCTTACTTTTAAGTATCCCCTACTAAAACATCATAGATGTGAATAATTATATGTTAATTCATTAATATATTTAATATTGATTAAAAATCAAGCCAAATATATAGATTGAAACAATCATTAATCAATACATTATTAAGATGCTTGAAAACAGTTTCATTTGTGTTAACAACTTCTCTGTGGAGTACATTTGTCCTGTATTCTTCCAGTTTTCTGTCAATCATTTCTGTTTTCACAACCTTATCTGCAGATCGTAGTTGTTCAGTGTGGTATTAAAATAGCTAAATAAAAGTGTATGTATAATCTTTGAAGTATGAATGTACAGAAAACATTTTGTAGGTAAAGTATTTATATATTATTATATATACAGTATTGTAAATATTATATACCGATTGTTTTTAATTAATGACATGAATACATGACAAGCATGTAACATTATAAACTATGTCATATTTATTTCACAAAGTAGTTTAGTAATTACAGGATACATTTTGTTATTAAGCAGTTGACAATCTAAAAATCTAACTTCTGCTGTAAAAATGATGAAATATTTGATATTCATGGTCTAACTTCAAAATTTCTTTTAAAGATGTCTAAATCTTGATCACAACAAAGAATAATCTATCAGGAAAAATATATTTCGTTACCCAAATCATCAATCAACAGTTGTGGATCATAAAATGCTGATGAATCTTTTAATTTCACATGATCACAACAGGCAAAAATACAAAATGAACCAGACACGTTAAAGGGTTTGCTAAATAGCTTTGAAATCTAATTTATGTCTTGTTTTTAATGAGATTTTGTGTTTTTGTCAATATTTTCTTCTATTTAATGGCATATTTGAATTCCTTGTGTACAGGTAATTTTCTATTAAATCAATGTTAAATCAACTGATTTACACAGTTATTTACCTTTATTCCCAGGTTTTCAAGTTTTCTGAATAAGATAAAGACTATGTTATGCCCATTGATGCAATGTGAAATCTTTCAAAGTAAATTTTCTCTTTAACGTTTCATAATTTTAAATCATAATCCACATGACAAGATCATGGTTACATGCCGATGGAGTTTTGCACAAATCCAAATGGAAATACTTGAGATTAATTGACTTTTTGGTGTGAATTTTCTCCCAATTATTCTTAGCAATCCCCATATTGTTACAAATCGCAATTTTCTACAAAATTATTTTTGTAAACCCCGATTTTCTGCAGATTTTTAGAAATCCCGATTTTCTACCAATTTATAATTTAGTTTAGTTTAAAATTGTTGATTTAATTTTTGTCACCCCTTTTTGCTCACGATTTCTATTTGAAATCCCGATTTATTCTTTGTAAAAGAATTCCAGATTTTCCTGAAAATATCCAGTTTTTCATCTCGAAAGAAAAATCTAGAATTTTCCTGATTTAAAAAAAGATATACTGTACGCCCGGTATTTTTTGCGTGCGATTTAGTTTTGCGCATTTCGCGATTGTGTTAAAATTGCAAAAATTAATCATCGCAAATTTCGACAATTAAAGGCTCAGGTGCACTAAGATCTAGAAATCGTAAATCTTATCCAATTATGACATTGGGTAGGTGTTATTCCTGTAGATAAGTGAAATTAGTTTACAGAGCTTGAAGATTCAGAGTAAAATTGAATTTAAACCTTTGAAATCCGCGAAATTTAATGGCCACGAAATTGGTATTTCTCAAAATTTGCAAAATTAAAACTCGCGAAATTAACTGGGGGTACAGTATCTTGATTTTTATTTATATTTTACTTGACAGGTATGGGTACGCTTTGCTGGAAGTTTACTCTTTTCCTTTTATAGTTCTTAAGCTAGACTGTAAAACTGCAATGTATCAATAGATTATGGTCATGATGGTTGTAATGATTAGTACTGGTTGTTATACTTCAATAAAATGTTTATGGGTAAAATATTTGTTCTGTTCTTACTACTGTACTAGCGATATTAGATATCCTCAGTATAAGTTTAAGACTCTGATTTTTATGTCACCAAAAAGAGTGGTTACACTGCAACAAGGTAACTTCTATGAGTTTGTCTCGTTTAAAACACTACCATTCTAAATAACACCATGAGCACAAGCTTTTATTGTTCCCCCGTAAAAAATTTAATTTCCAAATGACCTAATTTCATATTTTGAGGATCAAATAAATGGCCAATTTTTTTTATAGTTTTTGGAGTTTAAAATTAGTGAAATAGTGAAAACTAACGATTTGACCTAATTCTTGACCTTTGTCCTAGATAAACATTTGACCTAATTTCCCAGAATGCCAGATACATTTCTTAGTTGACATGTAAGTTGGCTTAAAGATGCACTATACTAAAGGTTCTCGCCCAGACAATCAATGCTGTCCCATTATTATTGCTCATATAATATCTTACATACAATTGATATATCTTGAGAACAACTTTTGGGCATATTATTGCCGGTGTAAAAGGGTAGGAGGTCCTATCAAATTATGGTCCTACTCTCCATTGATTTATATGGTGACCTAAATACAACTCTTTCCCTCATTATCTTATACGCAATCAGGGCCAGTAAGGGCCGTTAAGAAAGGGGACCATAATCCCTGGGGGACCATCATTTCTTTTACACCGGTATATTGAAAAAATCAACAAAACAACCAACCTTCAGAATAAAACACAATTGATTCCACAACTAGCGAGAGGAATCCCCGTTTAGTCACACAAGCGCCCACAAGTGCATTGAACCAGGCAGCCAATCAGGTAAATGATAAACAAATTCAAATACCAATCCGATAACAAGGGGATTTTCCCGGTAAACTTAAACCTCAGATTGAATTAATTTCATTGAAAATAAAAGCGGAGGATTTGGGACTTCTTTGTTGGTAAGTAGATAGGTGAATATGTGATGAAACTCAGTATGCAAAAAGGTCCAGAGGGGTCTTGATTGTGCTTTCCTATAGTATAGAGTCTCTTTAAGTGGGTTGATATAGTTGGCGAGAAATTGGGGGGGGGGGGGGGGGTGAAAGAAAGAAAGAAGAAGAACTAGAATGGTTAATTGAACTACTTTTCAGACACCATATCTCAAAAGTGGGTCAAAATACTTTGTGACGGCAAAAGGCTAACACTATTAACACACTTTCTACTACCTGTATACAAAATTTAAAAAAAATCATTTAAGGGTTCCGATAAGCTTCCCGTATAAAATGAAAATCTCCCTTTTATAAATGTGTGACGATCTATACTGTACCAATGTTATATAAAAGTTAGAGGTGTTGACACAACGACCTCGAGCCTTTGAACCCTTGAGTATTATTCCGGGATCGAGCCTTTTATACTAAATGGTGAGCAACACCAGAAACGAGCGTTCGATTTGCTAAACGATATGCGTCACCCTTTAAATGTAGTGTCAGACCTAGATTTTGGCATTTTGGTGTCCTAATTTTGAAGCAAAGAAGCTTTTGAGATTCCCTTCTTTTATATGCTTTCATTATGTTTAGCTGTACTCAGTCTATATCTCGTATTTTTACACTTCAAAAAATTATTTGGTCCCATTGATTTAACATGAGGCACCAAATTTAGCGATTTTTGAGATTTCAAAACGCCATAACTTTTATTCCGGAAGTCAGATCGAAATTTGGTTTGCAGATTTGGATTCCTGAGATTTGTAACTCATACAATATATTTCGAGAGTTTTTTATTTTGACCTACTTTCCCGACACCATATCTCAAAAATGGGTCAAAATACTTTCTGACGGCAAAAGGCTTACACTATAAGCATACTCTTGGCTATCTGTATACTAAATTTCGAAGAATATCATTAAAGTGTAGTGTCAGTATCTCAAAAATAAGGAAAAACTAAAAATTTGACCTAGATTTTGACCTGGGCCTTTTAGTGTCCAAAGGATGAGTCTGGGTATGAGTCAGGGTTTCGAATTTCAAAATCTGAATAACCTCAGACATTGTATATTTTATTTTACCTTAATATGTTATCTTTCTTATGAATGCCATATTTTGCCATTTGGACAGTCAAATGAAGAAGATAATTGGCATCAAAGACTATACCTAATTCTGCACCATTATTTCTAAAAATAACAATGCCAAATTATTTTTAGTGATTTTTCAAAATATAAGTGAGTAGATCCTCCAACTATTGTGGAATTGAACAAAAGAGTATTGAATGTAAGTTGTTGATCATTGGTGACTTGTGTCAATGGGTATTTAAAGGATTATAATATAAAAAAAACTGCAGGGTGCCCAAATTTTCTATTTCAATTCTGCTGTATATTGGTGATTTATTTCTTATGAATTGAAGGTGAGCACAGGTGTAAGGTTTGAATTTTATCATTCATTTAAGTCACTAATAAGTTGAACTAACAGAATCAGCCAAAAATTCAAACCTTGCACTTGTGCTCTATGTTTAAAACAAAAGTTTAGTGAAATATTAGAGATATCAATAGGTAGCCATTTTGGATTTACTTCATCATGGCAAGACACTAGATATAGTACTTCTAATGTGCAGTATGTTCCAAAAGACTGGCACCCAAGCAGCGCAGGACAGTAAGTAGTAAATCCATACTTGGGAAAGCAATTGAAACACTAAAAAGGAAGCCTCTCCCAGAGAAATCCTATATTTGCCAAAAATGTAGAGATACAATTTCTCACATCAAATGGCAGCTATCTTGTTTTCCTCCTTCAAATTAAAACTGGCGGGAAATTCAAAAGTTTGAAAAAATTAAAATCCTAAAATATGATTAAAAAATATGATTTTCTTTTTAATTCTTCATTGGTCTATAAGTTATTTCTACTTCATATTTCATTCATGTTGCAATTAGTGTTTTTTATACGATAACGACTATTTGTTTTTTGATGGGATACTTATTTTAACTCTCAGCAGGTGGTTCATTGTGCATCAAAATGATGGAAAAGTGCATACACTTATCAAATATAACTAGAACAGTAATAAAAACCATATTTCACATTCATTTGAGTGAAGGACCAAAATGGCATATACCCGGACTCATCCTTTAGTAGCTGAGTAAGTAGCTAAGCAAGTAACTAGTTAAGTAATTAAGTAAGTAGTCAATTTAGGAATTTTTGGAAGTATATATGATCATTTTGCATCGTGGATACTGGCAAGTGCGAATTTCAAATTTCAAAATGGCGTAGAATCTGAACCGGGGGTCGGATTGCAATTTCAGATTCGGATTCCTGAGGAAATTCCACCCCTAATTCATAACTCATACGTTAAATTTGGAGATTTTTTATTTTGACCTACTTTTCGGACACCATATTTCAAAATGGCTCAAAATACTTTCAGACGGCAAAAGACTAACACTATAGGCATACTTTTGGCTATTTGTATACCAAATTTCAAGGAATATTGTTAAAGTGTAGTGTCAGTTTCGCAAAATTAAGGAAAAACTCAAAATTTGACCTAGATTTGACTTTGGCCTTTTAGTGTTCAAATTTTGAGACAAAGTAAATTTTGAGGTCCACTTTTCTTGTAGGCTTTCATTAGGTTGGCTGCATTCAGTCTAAATCTTGTGTTTTTACAATTCATACTTTTTTTCAGCCCCATTGCATTAACATGGGACAACCAAAAACAAACAAACAAAATCGGTAAGAGTAATCAAAAAACGATTTGCCCTTCAGAATTAGCTTTTTGTCATAAGTACATGATGAAAAAAACCGGAGCGAAAACATTGAAAGACGACTGAGAAAAGTGGTGAATTAGTGAAAATCCAAGATTTGACCTAGTTCTTGACCTATGACCTAGATAAAAATTTGACCTAATTTCCCAGAAAGCCAGATACATTCCCTAGTCAACCATGTAGGTTGGATTAAGTAAGATGTTATAGTTGGAACGAAAATCTGTTAGGAGGAAGAAAGAAAAAGAAGAATAATTATATTTCAAAACTAGGTCAAAATACCTTTTGACGGCAAAAGGCTGACACTATTAGCATACTCTTGGCTATCTGTATAGTAAATTTCAAAAAGAAATATTTGATTGTAGTGTCAGGATCGTAAAAACAAGAAAAATCATAGATTTGACCTAGTTTTTGACCTTGGCATTCAAATGTCCAAATTTTGAATTAGGTTAGCTTTACTGGTCCTCTAACTATTGTAGTTCATCTCTAATTTTATTTGTATCTGGTATTTTTCAATTCATGTATTTTCATTTTTCCCATTAACATAACATAGGGATATTGTCATATCGGTCTTTCGAGATTTCAAAGCGCCAGAACTTCTGAACTGGAAGTTGGAATGAAATTTGGCTTGCAGATTCGGATTTCTGAGAAAATTCTTCCCTTAATTCATAACTCATACGTTGTATTTGGAAAATTTAATATTTTGACCTACATTTCGGACACCATATTTCAAAAGTGGGTCGAAATACTTTCTGACGGCAAAGGGCTAACACTATTAGCACTCTCTTTCCAACCTGTATACAAAGTTTTGAAGCAAATCATCTAAATATAGTGTCATAATCGCAAAAATAAGGAAAACTATGAATTTGACCTAGATTTTGACCTAGGAATTTTGGTGTCCAAATTTTGGACCTAAGTAGCCTTCGAGGTCCCCTTCTTTCATAGGCTTTCATTATGTTAAGCTGTACTCAGTTCATATCTAGTATTTTACACTTCAAAAAAATCTTTTTTCGCATTGACATAATATGGAGCACCAAATTTGGCGATTTTTGAGCTTTCAAAACGTCATAACTTCCGAACCGGAAGTTGGATCAAAATTTGGTTTGCAGATTCGGATTCCTGAGAAAATTGTACCCTTAATTCATAACTCATACGTTAAATTTGGAGAACTTTTTATTTTGACCTACTTTTCAGACACCATATCTCAAAAGTGGGTCAAAATACTTTCTGACGGCAGAAGGCTAACACTATAAGCACACTCTTTGCTACCTGTATACAAAATTTCGAAGCAAATCATTGAAGTGTATAATGTCAGAATCGCAAAAATAAGGAAAAACTATGAATTTGACCTAGATTTTGACCTAGGCATTTTGGTGTCCAAATTTTAAAGCTAGATAGCCTTCGAGGTCCCCTTCTTTTATAGGCTTTCAGAATGTTAAGCTGTTCTCCGTTTATATCTGGTATTTTACACTTCAAAAAAAATCTTTTTTCTCATTGACATAACATGGGGCACCAAATTTAGCGATTTTTGACCTTTCAAAACGCCATCACTTCGGAACTGAAAGTTGGATTAAAATTTGGTTTGCAGATTCGGATTCCTGGGAAAATTCTACCCTTAATTCATAGCTCATATGTTAAATTTGGAGAACTTTTTATTTTGACCTACTTTTCGGACACCATATCTCAAAAGTCGGTCAAAATACTTTCTGACGGCAAAAGGCTTACACTATAAGCACACTCTTTGCTACCTGTATACAAAATTTTGAAGTAAATTATTAAAGTGTAGTGTCAGAATCGTAAAAATAAGGAAAAACTATGAATTTGACCTAGATTTTGACCTAGGCATTTTGGTGTCCAAATTTTGAAGCTATGTAGCTTTTGAGGTCCCCTTCTTTTATAAGCATTCATTATGTTAAGCTGGACTCAGTCTATATCTTGTATTTTACACTTCGAAAAAGTCTTTTTTCCCATTGACTTAACATAGGCACCAAATTTAGCGATTTTTGAGCTTTCAAAACGCCATAGCTTCCGAACCGGAAGTCCGATCCAAATTTGGTTTGCAGTTTCAGATTCCTGAGATCATTCTACACTTATTTCATAACTCACATGTTGAATTTGGAGAATTTTTTGTTCTGACCTACTTTCCGGACGCCATATCTCAAAATCGGTAAGAGTAATCAAAAATCTGATGGCACACTTATGAAAGGGCTTTTTCTAAGCTACATGATGAAAGTAAGATGAAGGAGTTAGATGAAAGATGTAGGAAGATAAATGTCAGAATGTTGAAAATGTAGGACGTGACCTAGTTCTTGACCTTTGACCTAGATAAAAATTTGACCTAATTTCCCAGAAAGCCAGATACATTCCCTAGTCAACCATGTAGGTTGGATTAAGTAAGATGTTATAGTTGGAGAGAAAATCTGTTAGGAGGAAGAAAGAAGAAGAAGAAGAAGAAGAAAAAGAATAATAAGAAAACAGGCAAAAACAATAGACTCCAGATTTTCAATCTGGAGTCTAATAATAACTAGACATGTAAATTGAACAAGTTCAATTTAAGACTCCAGATTTCACATTTTTATTAAGCTGAGTCATCCAGAACTTGTAAACTGAGTCATTCAGAATAAGCTGAGTCAGCTAGAATATAGACATTTAAGCAACTTTTAAGAAGGCTATCTTCGACTCTATTACCTTAATATGGGGATATCATCATATCGACTTTTCGAGACTTCAAACCGCTATAACTATCTAACCAGAAGTTAGATCGAAATTTAGTTTAAAGATTCTGATTCCTGAGAAAATTCTACCCTTAATTCATAACTCATACGTTAAATTTGGATAATTTTTTATTTTGACCTACATTTCGGACACCATATCTCAAAAGTGGGTCAAAAAACTTTCTTACGGCAGAAGGCTAACACTATAAGCACACTCTTTGCTACCTGTATACAAAATTTTGAAGCAAATCCTTAAAGTGTAATGTCAGAATCGCAAAAATAAGGAAAAACTATGAATTTGACCTAGATTTTGACCAAGGCATTTTTACGTCCAAATTTTAAAGCTAGATAGCCTTCGAGGTCCCCTCCTTTTATAGGCTTTCAGAATTTTAAGCTGTACTCAGTCTTTATCTGGTATTTTACACTTCAAAAAATCATTTTTCTCATTGACATAACATGGGGCACCAAATTTAGCGATTTTTGAGCTTTCAAAACCCCATAACTTTCGAACCGGAAGTCGGATCGTAATTTGGTTTGCAGATTTGGATTCCTGACAAAATTCTACCCCTAATTCATAACTCATACGTTAAATTTGGAATTTTTTTATTTTGACCTACTTTTTGGACACGCCATAACTTCCGAACCGGTAGTCGGATCGAAATTTGGTTTGCAGATTCGGATTCCTGAGAAGATTCTACCCTTAATTCATAACTCATACGTTGAATCTGGAGAATTTTTTATTTTGACCTACTTTTCGGACACCATATCTCAAAAGTGGGTCAAAATACTTTCTGACGGCAAAAGGCTAACACTATAAGCACACTCTTTGCTACCTGTATACAAAATTTTGAAGTAAATTATTAAAGTGTAGTGTCAGAATCGTAAAAATAAGGAAAAACTATGAATTTGACCTTGATTTTGACCTAGGCATTTTGGTGTCCAAATTTTGAAGCTATGTAGCTTTTGAGGTCCCCTTCTTTTATAAGCATTCATTATGTTAAGCTGTACTCAGTCAATATCCTGTATTTTACACTTCGAAAAAGTCTTTTTTCCCATTGACTTAACATAGGCACCAAATTTAGCGATTTTTGAGCTTTCAAAACGCCATAACTTCCGAACGGGAAGTCCGATCTAAATTTGGTTTGCAGATTTGGATTCCTGAGAAAATTCTACATCTTTTTCATAGCTCACACCTTCGATTTGGAGCATGTTTAGGCGTGACCTACATTTCGGACGCCGTATCTCAAAATCGGTAAGAGTAATCAAAATTCTGATGTCATATCTTTGATTCGCCTTTTTCTAAGCTACACGATGAAAAAAAGATGAAGGAGTTACGAAGAATATTGACGAAGATATGATGAAGAATGTTGAAAATGTAAGATTTGACCTAGTTCTTGACCTTTGACCTAGATAAAAATTTGACCTAATTTCCCAGAAAGCCGGTTTCAGTCTTTAGTTAACCATGTAAGTTAGATTAAGTAAGCTGTTATAGTTGACGAGAAATTTGGTGAGGAGGAAGAAAAAAGAATAATAATAACTAGATTTGTGAAATTGAACAAGTTCAATTTAAGACTCCAGATTTATTTGACCTAGATAGATCAGTAAAGAGCTGAGTAAGTAACTGAGTAATTAGCTGAGTAAGTACCTTAGTAGTAGTTAAGTAAGTAGCTGAGTAAGTAACTGAGTAAAAAGCTGAGTAGGTAGCTGAGTAAGTAGCTGAGTAAGTACCTGAGTTAGTAGCTGAGTAAGTTGCTAAGGAAGTAATAACTAATTAAGTAATTGAGTAAGTAGTCAAATAAGTAGCTGAGTAGGTAGAGAGGTAAAGTAGGGTATGCAGGAATTTTTGAAAATATATTTGATCAATTCTGCATCGTGAATACTGGCAAGTGCGAATTTCAAACTTCAAAATGGCGTAGAATCTAAACCGGGGGTCGGATTGCAATTTTAATTTCAGATCCAGATTCCTGAGGAAATTCTACCCCTAATTCATAACTCATACTTTAAAATTGGAGAACTTTTTATTTTGACCTACATTTCGGACACCATATCTCAAAAGTGGGTCAAAAAACTTATTGACGTCAAAATGTTAACATTATTAGCACACTCTTTGCTACAAGTTTACAAAATTTCGGAGAATATCATTGAAGTGTAGTGTCAGAATCGCAAAATAAAAAAAACTATGAATTTGACCTAGATTTTGAACTAGGTATTTTGGTGTCCAAACTTTGAAGGAAAGTAGCTTTTGAGGTCCCCTTCTTCTATGGGCTTTCATTATGTTTAGCTGTACTCATTCTATATCTCATATTTTTATACTTCAAAAAATTATTCGGTCCCATTGATTTAACATTGGGCACCAAATTTAGCGATTTTTGAGATTTCAAAACGCCATAACTTCAGAACAAGTAGTCGGATCGAAATTTGGTTTGCAGATCTAGATTTCTGAGAAAATTCTACCCTTAATTCATAACTCATACGTTAAATTTGGAAAACTTTTAACTTTGGCCTACTTTTCGGACACCATATCTCAAAAGTGGGTCAAAATACTTTCTGACGGCAAAACGCTAACACTATTAGCATACTCTTTGCTACCTGTATACAAAATTTTAAAGCAAATCATTTAAATATAGTGTCAGAATCGCAAAAATAAGGGAAAACTATAAATTTGACCTAGATTTTGACCTAGGCATTTTGGTGTCCAAATTTTGGAGCTAAGTAGCCTTCGAGGTCCCCTTCTTTAATAGGCTTTCATTATATTAAGCTGTACTCAGTCTATATCTCGTATTTTACACTTCAAAAAAATCTTTTTTCCCATTGACATAACATGGGGCAGCAAATTTAGCGATTTTTGAGCTTTCAAAACACCATAACTTCTGAACAGGAGGTCGAATCAAAATTTGATTTGCAGATTCGGATTCCTGATAAAATTCTACCCCTTATTCATAACTCATACGTTACATTTGAAGATTTTTTATTTTGACCTACTTTTGGGACACCATATCTCAAAAGTGGGTCAAAATACTTTTTGACGGCAAAAGGCTAACACTATTAGCACACTCTTGGCTACATGTATACACAATTTCGAAGAATATAATTCAAGTGTAGTGTCAGAATCGCAAAAATAAGGAAAAGCTTTGAATTTGACCTAGATTTTTACCTAGGCATTTTGTTGTCCAAATTTTCAAGATTAGAAGGTTTTGAGGTCCCCTTCTTTTATGGGCTTCCATTATGTTTAGCTGTACTTAGTCTACATCTCGTATTTTACACTTCAAAAAAAAAAATTTTCCCATTGACATAACATGGGGCACCAAATTTAGCGATTTTTGAGCTTTTAAAACGCCATAACTTCCGAACCGGAAGTCGGATCGAAATTTGGTTTGCAGATTTGGATTCCAGAGAAAATTCTATCCTTAAGTCATAGCTCATACGTTAAATTTGGAAACTTTTTATTTTGACCTACTTTTCGGACACGCCATTACTTCCAAACCGGTAGTCGTATCGAAATTTGGTTTGCAGATTCGGATTCCTGAGAAAATTCTATACTTAATTCATAACTCAAACGTCAAATTTTGAGAATTTTTTATTTTGACCTACTTTTCGGACACCATATCTCAAAAATGGGGCAAAATACTTTCTGACGGCAAAAGGCTCACACTATTAGCAGACTCTTAGCTACATGTATACAAAATTTCGAAGAATATAATTAATCTGTTGTGTCAGAATCGCAAAAATAAGGAAAAACTTTGAATTTGACCTAGATTTTGACCTAGGCATTTTGGTGTCCAAATTTTGAAGCTAGATGGCTTATGAGGTCCCCTTCTTTTAAAAGCTTTCATTATATTTAGCTGAACTCAGTCTATATTTCGTATTTTTCACTTCAAAAAAATCTTTTTTCCCATTGACTTAACATGGGGCACCAAATTTAGCGATTTTTGAGCTTTCAAAACGCCATAACTTCCGAACGGGAAGTCGGATCAAAATTTGGTTTGCAGATTCGGATTCCTGAGAAAATTCTACCCTTATTTCATAGCTCATATGTTAAATTTGGAGAACTTTTTGGTTTTGACCTACTTTCAGGACGCCATATCTCAAAATCGCTAAGAGTAATCAAAAAACGGATGGCACACTCTCGATTTGTTTTTTTCTAAGCTACATGTAGAAACTAAGGTGAAGTAGTTACGACAAACAACAACGAAGATAATTGACAGAATGTTGATTTGACCTTGATTTGACCTAGTTCTTGACCCTTGACCTAGATAAAAATTTGACCTAATTTCCCATCATCCCAGGTACTGCCCCTAGTTGATCATGTAAGCAGCTTAAAGTAAATTCTTTTAGTTGGTGAGAAATCTGGGAAGGAGGAAGATTCTGAAAGAATAATAATAATAATAATAACTAGATTTGTGAAATTGAACAAGTTCAATTTAAGACTCCAGATTTATTTTACCTAGATAGATCATTAAAGAGCTGAGTAAGTAACTGAGTAATTAGCTGAGTAAGTACCTTAGTAGTAGTTGAGTAAGTAGCTGAGTAAGTAACTGGGTAAAAAGCTGAGTAGGTAGCTGAGTAAGTAGCTGAGTAAGTACCTGAGTTAGTAGCTGAGTAAGTTGCTAAGTAAGTAATAACTAATTAAGTAATTGAGTAAGTAGTCAAATAAGTAGCTGAGTAGGTAGAGAGGTAAAGTAGGGTATGTAGGAATTTTTGAAAGTTTATTTGATCAATCTGCATCGTGAATACTGGCAAGTGCGAATTTCAAACTTCAAAATGGCGTAGAATCTAAACCGGGGGTCGGATTGCAATTTTTGCTACAAGTATACAAAATTTCGGAGAATATCATTGAAGTGTAGTGTCAGAATCGCAAAATAAGAAAAAACTATGAATTTGACCTAGATTTTTTAAACTAGGTATTTTGGTGTCCAAACTTTGAAGGAAAGTAGCTTTTGAGGTCCCCTTCTTCTATGGGCTTTCATTATGTTTAGCTGTACTCATTCTATATCTCGTATTTTTACACTTCAAAAAATTATTCGGTCCCATTGATTTAACATGGGGCACCAAATTTAGCGATTTTTGAGATCTCAAAACGCCATAACTTCAGAACAAGTAGTCGGATCGAAATTTGGTTTGCAGATCTAGATTTCTGAGAAAATTCTACCCTTAATTCATAACTCATACGTTAATTTTGGAAAACTTTTTACTTTGGCCTACTTTTTGGACACCATATCTCAAAAGTGGGTCAAAATACTTTCTGACGGCAAAACGCTAACACTTTTAGCATACTCTTTGCTACCTGTATACAAAATTTTAAAGCAAATCATTTAAATATAGTGTCAGAATCGCAAAAATAAGGGAAAACTATAAATTTGACCTCGATTTTGACCTAGGCATTTTGGTGTCCAAATTTTGGAGCTAAGTAGCCTTAGAGGTCCCCTTCTTTAATAGGCTTTCATTAAATTAAGCTGTACTCAGTCTATATCTTGTATTTTACACTTCAAAAAAATCTTTTTTCCCATTGCCATAACATAGGCACCAAATTTAGCGATTTTTGAGCTATCAAAACGACATAAATTCCAAACCAAAAGCCGGATTGAAATTTAGTTTGCAGATTTGGATTCCTGAGAAAATTCTACCCTTAATTCATAACTCATACGTTAAATTTGGAGAACTTTTTAGTTTGACCTACTTTTCGGACACCATATCTCAAAAGTGGGTCAAAATACTTCCTGACGGCAAAAGGCTAACACTATAAGCACACTCTTGGCTACATGTACACAAATTTTCGAAGAATATAATTAATCTGTAGTGTCAGAATCGCAAAAATAAGGAAAAACTTTGAATTTGACCTAGATTTTGACCTAGGCATTTTGGTGTCCAAATTTTTATGAAAAGAAGGTCTTGTGGTCCCTTTCTTTTATGGGCTTCCATTATGTTTAGCTGTGCTTAGTCTATATCTCGTATTTTACACTTCAAAAAAATATTTTTTCCCATTGAATTAACATGGGGCACCAAATTTAGCGATTTTTGAATTTTCAAAACGCCATAACTTCTGAACCGGTAGTCAGATCGAAATTTGGTTTTCATATTCGGAATCCTGAGAAGATTTCCCATAAGACTGATATCCTGGACATTGGATTCGGTGAAATTTTTTTTGGACCTCGTTTTCGGACACTGATATCTCGAAATCGGTTTGAGATACCAAAAAACTAAATCGACCCTAGGTTTTCTACTTTTTTATGAGGAACACAATGAAAAAAACCAGGATCAAAAATATTGAAGGACGACCGAGATAATGGGAAAAAGTGACAAAGTACTGGATTTGACCTAGTTCTTGACCTTTGACCTAGATAAAAATTTGACCTCATTTCCCAGAAAGCCAGATACATTCCCTAGTTAATCATGTAAGCAGCTTAAAGTAAGCTCTTCTAGTTGGTGAGAAATCTGGGAAGGAGGAAGAAGAAGAAGAATAACTAGATTTGTGAAATTGAACAAGTTCAATTTAAGACTCCAGATCTATTTTACCTAGATAGATCAGTAAAGAGCTGAGTAAGTAACTGAGTAATTAGCTGAGTAAGTACCTTAGTAGTAGTTGAGTAAGTAGCTGAGTAAGTAACTGAGTAAAAAGCTGAGTAGGTAGCTGAGTAAGTAGCTGAGTAAGTACCTGAGTTAGTAGCTGAGTAAGTTGCTAAATAAGTAATAACTAATTAAGTAATTGAGTAAGTAGTCAAATAAGTAGCTGAGTAGGTAGAGAGGTAAAGTAGGGTATGCAGGAATTTTTGAAAGTATATTTGATCAATCTGCATCGTGAATACTGGCAAGTGCGAATTTCAAACTTCAAAATGGCGTAGAATCTAAACCGGGGGTCGGATTGCAATTTTTGCTACAAGTATACAAAATTTCGGAGAATATCATTGAAGTGTAGTGTCAGAATCGCAAAATAAGAAAAAACTATGAATTTGACCTAGATTTTTTAAACTAGGTATTTTGGTGTCCAAACTTTGAAGGAAAGTAGCTTTTGAGGTCCCCTTCTTCTATGGGCTTTCATCATGTTTAGCTGTACTCATTCTATATCTCGTATTTTTACACTTCAAAAAATTATTCGGTCCCATTGATTTAACATGTGGCACCAAATTTAGCGATTTTTGAGATCTCAAAACGCCATAACTTCAGAACAAGTAGTCGGATCGAAATTTGGTTTGCAGATCTAGATTTCTGAGAAAATTCTACCCTTAATTCATAACTCATACGTTAAATTTGGAAAACTTTTTACTTTGGCCTACTTTTTGGACACCATATCTCAAAAGTGGGTCAAAATACTTTCTGACGGCAAAACGCTAACACTATTAGCATACTCTTTGCTACCTGTATACAAAATTTTAAAGCAAATCATTTAAATATAGTGTCAGAATCGCAAAAATAAGGGAAAACTATAAATTTGACCTAGATTTTGACCTAGGCATTTTGGTGTCCAAATTTTGGAGCTAAGTAGCCTTCGAGGTCCCCTTCTTTAATAGGCTTTCATTAAATTAAGCTGTACTCAGTCTATATCTTGTATTTTACACTTCAAAAAAATCTTTTTTCCCATTGCCATAACATGGGGCACCAAATTTAGCGATTTTTGAGCTATCAAAACGACATAAATTCCAAACCAAAAGCCGGATTGAAATTTGGTTTGCAGATTTGGATTCCTGAGAAAATTCTACCCTTAATTCATAACTCATACGTTAAATTTGGAGAACTTTTTAGTTTGACCTACTTTTCGGACACCATATCTCAAAAGTGGGTCAAAATACTTCCTGACGGCAAAAGGCTTACACTATTAGCACACTCTTGGCTACATGTACACACATTTTCGAAGAATATAATTAATCTGTAGTGTCAGAATCGCAAAAATAAGGAAAAACTTTGAATTTGACCTAGATTTTGACCTAGGCATTTTGGTGTCCAAATTTTTATGAAAAGAAGGTCTTGTGGTCCCTTTCTTTTATGGGCTTCCATTATGTTTAGCTGTGCTTAGTCTATATCTCGTATTTTAGACTTCAAAAAAATATTTTTTCCCATTGAATTAACATGGGGCACCAAATTTAGCGATTTTTGAATTTTCAAAACGCCATAACTTCTGAACCGGAAGTCAGATCGAAATTTGGTTTTCAGATTCGGAATCCTGAGAAAATTTCCCATAAGACTGATATCCTGGACATTGGATTCGGTGAAATCTTTTTTGGACCTCGTTTTCGGACACTGATATCTCGAAATCGGTTTGAGATACCAAAAAACTAAATCGACCCTAGGTTTTCTACTTTTTTATGAGGAACACAATGAAAAAAACCAGGATCAAAAATATTGAAGGACGACCGAGATAATGGGAAAAAGTGACAAAGTACTGGATTTGACCTAGTTCTTGACCTTTGACCTAGATAAAAATTTGACCTAATTTCCCAGAAAGCCAGATACATTCCCTAGTTAATCATGTAAGCAGCTTAAAGTAAGCTCTTCTAGTTGGTGAGAAATCTGGGAAGGAGGAAGAAGAAGAAGAATAATAATAATAATAATAAAGAAAACTGGCAAAAGCAATAGACTCCAGATTTTCATCTGGAGTCTAATAAAGAAAACTGACGAAAGCAATAGACTCCAGATTTTCATCTGGAGTCTAATAATAATAATAAAGAAAACAGGCAAAAACAATAGACTCCAGATTTTCAATCTGGAGTCTAATAATAATAAAGAAAACAGGCAAAAACAATAGACTCCAGATTTTCAATCTGGAGTCTAATTATCATATTGTGTATGGTATGTTTTCCCTTCCAGCCAGAGTTTACTGCTATGAGAGAACAATACATGAGACAAGGAGGAGAGGGCTTCCTTATATGTTATCATATTGTGTATAGTATGGTTACCCTTCCAGCCAGAGTTTACTGCTATGAGAGAACAATACATGAGACAAGGAGGAGAGGGCTTTCTTATATGTTATCATATTGTGTATAGTATGGTTTCCCTTCCAGCCAGAGTTTACTGCTATGAGAGAACAATACATGAGACAAGGAGAGGGCTTCCTTATATGTTATCATATTGTGTATAGTATGTTTTCCCTTCCAGCCAGAGTTTACTGCTATGAGAGAACAATATATGAGACAAGGAGAGGGCTTCCTTATATGTTATCATATTGTGTATAGTATGTTTTCCCTTCCAGCCAGAGTTTACTGCTATGAGAGAACAATACATGAGACAAGGAGAGGGCTTCCTTATATGTTATCATATTGTGTATAGTATGTTTTCCCTTCCAGCCAGAGTTTACTGCTATGAGAGAACAATACATGAGACAAGGAGAGGGCTTCCTTATATGTTATCATATTGTGTATATTATGTTTTCCCTTCCAGCCAGAGTTTACTGCTATGAGAGAACAATACATGAGACAAAGAGAGGGCTTCCTTATATGTTATCATATTGTGTATAGTATGTTTTCCCTTCCAGCCAGAGTTTACTGCTATGAGAGAACAATATATGAGACAAGGAGAGGGCTTCCTTATATGTTATCATATTGTATATGGTATGTTTTCCCTTCCAGCCAGAGTTTACTGCTATGAGAGAACAATACATGAGACAAGGAGAGGGCTTCCTTATATGTTATCATATTGTGTATAGTATGTTTTCCCTTCAAGCCAGAGTTTACTGCTATGAGAGAACAATACATGAGACAAGGAGAGGGCTTCCTTATATGTTATCATATTGTGTATAGTATGTTTTCCCTTCCAGCCAGAGTTTACTGCTATGAGAGAACAATACATGAGACAAGGAGAGGGCTTCCTTATATGTTATCATATTGTGTATATTATGTTTTCCCTTCCAGCCAGAGTTTACTGCTATGAGAGAACAATACATGAGACAAGGAGAGGGCTTCCTTATATGTTATCATATTGTGTATAGTATGTTTTCCCATCCAGCCAGAGTTTACTGCTATGAGAGAACAATACATGAGATGAGGAGGAGAGGGCTTCCTTATATGTTATCATATTGTGTATAGTATGTTTTCCCTTCCAGCCAGAGTTTACTGCAATGAGAGAACAATACATGAGGCAGTGAGGAGAGGGCTTCCTTATATGTTATCATATTGTGTATGGTATGTTTTCCCTTCCAGCCAGAGTTTACTGCAATGAGAGAACAATACATGAGACAAGGAGAGGGCTTCCTTATATGTTATCATATTGTGTATAGTATGTTTTCCCTTCCAGCCAGAGTTTACTGCTATGAGAGA
>CAIIXF020000013.1:414304-442507 GCA_903813345.2 Owenia fusiformis
GGACCTCAAAATTTACTTTGTCTCAAAATTTGAACACTAAAAGGCCAAAGTCAAATCTAGGTCAAATTTGGAGTTTTTCCTTAATTTTGCGAATCTGACACTACACTTTAACGATATTCCTTGAAATTTGGTCTACAAATAGCCAA
This sequence comes from Owenia fusiformis, assembly GCA_903813345.2. NCBI lineage: Eukaryota > Metazoa > Annelida > Polychaeta > Sabellida > Oweniidae > Owenia > Owenia fusiformis. The sequence continues at coordinate 414,451 of CAIIXF020000013.1, forward strand.
AAGTATGCTTATAGTGTTAGCCTTTTGCCGTCTGAAAGTATTTTGAGCCACTTTTGAGATATGGTGTCCGAAAAGTAGGTCAAAATAAAAAAATCTCCAAATTTAACGTATGAGTTATGAATTAGGGGTGGAATTTCCTCAGGAATCCGAATCTGAAATTGCAATCCGAGAAAGAGAAAATTTACTTTGAAAGATTTCACATTGCATCTATGCGGATTACATAGTCTTTATCTTATTCAGAAAACTTGAAAATCTGGGAATAAAGGTAAATAACTGTGTAAATCAGTTGATTTAAAATTGATTTAATAGAAAATTACCTGTACGCAAGGAATTCAAATATGCCATTAAATAGAAGAAAATATTGGCAAAAACACAAAATCTCATTAAAAACAAGACATAAATTAGATTTCAAAGCTATTTAGCAAACTCTTTAACGTGTCTTTGGTTCATTTTGTATTTTTGCCTGTTGTGATCATGTGAAATTAAAAGATTCATCAGCATTTTATGATCCACAACTGTTGATTGATAATTTGGGTAAAGAAAAATTATTTTTGCTGATAGATTATTCTTTGTTGTGATCAAGATTTAGACATCTTTAAAAGAAATTTTGAAGTTAGACTATGAATATCAAATATTTCATCATTTTTACAGAAGTTAGATTTTCAGATTGTCAACTGCTCAATATGATGATTACACATAGGGTATTGTGATCAGGCTGTTTTTATTTGGAATAATTTGTAAAATTTAATAAAAACACAAAACATAACATACTTTAAAATAAAAATATCCTCTTTTATTTATATAATATTAAACAACATATATCATGTATAATATATGACCATATGACAACTATTTACATATGGAAACTACAATTCAACATAATAACATAAAAATACAAGTAGCTGAACAAAATTCAGATACATGTAGCTGAACAAAATACAGATACAAGCAGCTGAACAAAATACAGTAGCTGAACAAACCAACATGAAATTCTATTACAATTTCTTAAATTGTTACATGCACATGTATTTGTTGTAAATTTAATCACATTAAATGCACAATTGAAACATGTGAAGTCTTAAGTCAGTTAATAATCCTTATAAAGACTTTAACATTATGATTGTAACATCAAAAATGTGGAAGACATTGTCTATTACTCACAGTACTAGCCATTAATATTGCAGATACTTTAGTGACCGGTTTTGTAGTTATTGTAAAAATCTGGAGAATACATGTATGTCGCAACATGTCTTTCAAAAATATTCAGTGGCTGGTTTAGAATAAGGATATGAGGACATTTTCTTTGGTAACACATGTATCTAGGGTAACCAGATTAGAAAATTATGTACCATTTTACAAAAACATTATTAGGCTGTTAAATTACAATTATATTACTTTTGATTACAATTTACACTTTAATAACAAAATGTATCCTGTAATTACTAAACTACTTTGTGAAATAAATATGACACATAGTTTATAATGTTACATGCTTGTCATGTATTCATGTCATTAATTAAAAACAATCGGTATATAATATTTACAATACTGTATATATAATAATATATAAATACTTTACCTACAAAATGTTTTCTGTACATTCATACTTCAAAGATTATACATACACTTTTATTTAGCTATTTTAATACCACATGAACAACTACGATCTGCAGATAAGGTTGTGAAAACAGAAATGATTGACAGAAAACTGGAAGAACAAATGTACTCCACAGAGAAGTTGTTAACACCAATGAAACTGTTTTCAAGCATCTTAATAATGTATTGATTAATGATTGTTTCAATCTATATATTTGGCTTGATTTTTAATCAATATTAAATATATTAATGAATTAACATATAATTATTCACATCTATGATGTTTTAGTAGGGGATACTTAAAAGTAAGCAAAGTAGTAGTACTAACACAGCACTTTACTTGACCATTATTGGTTCAAGTGAAAGACAGATTACAACCTAAAATGAAAAATTTTGCGGGAGATTTCAAAAAATTGCGGTACTTTAACGGGAGTTTTTTTCAAAATCCTGTAGTTTTTAAAAAAAAACGGGAGTTTTTTGAAAAAACGGGAGTTTTGACGGGAGATTTAAAAACAACGGGAGTTTTTGCAGTAAATTTTGAAAAAACGCTAGTTTTTACGGAAGATTTTGAAAAACCTGGAGCTTCTACGGGAGATTTTTAAAAAAGGTATTTTTCTGAAAAAACGGGAGTTTTTACGGTAGATTCTGAAAAAACGGGAGTTTTTACGGTAGATTTCTGAAAAAACGGGAGTTTTTATAGTAGATTCTGAAAAAACGGGAGTTTTTACGGTAGATTTCTGAAAAAATGGGAGTTTTTACGGTAGATTTTGAAAAAACGGGAGTTTTTACGGTAGTTTTCTGAAAAAACAGGAGTTTTTACTTTAGATTTGGAAAACACTGGAGTTTTTACGGTAGATTTGAAAGGAACGGGAGTTCTTACGGTAGTTTCTGAAAAAACAGGTGTTTTTACGGTAGATTTTGAAAAAACAGGAGTTTTAACGATAGATTTCTGAAAAACGGGAGGTTTTACGGTAGATTTTGAAAAAGCATTGAATCCAGCGATTTAATTATTTACAATTATTATGACGCATGCGCAGTTAATAAATTAATTAGAACTTATAACCTAAGATAGATGTCACTTACGTTCATTATTTCACAGCAGTTCCTACCCATAATGCGCCTTATATTGCGGGAATATTTTGTTTAGCGCCATATAAAAAACAAAATGTATTCTCCCGACAGAAGTATGACAGAATATGAACTGGACCCCGTTTGTGGACATTTTGTGTGCAAACTTATACCGAACTGATCGCAGAAAAGCAATTTGAATCATGGGAATGAAGTACTTTTAAGTTATTTATGAAAGTATCGATAGTGAACCATGGGAGCCAATCCTTCTTGGAGTATAAGAAAGAAGCGTGCCTGCAATAATCAAGGTCACAAATTTGTCAAATTCCTTTTAAATACAGTAGATTTCGACAGCAAAAAACGGAGATTTTACGGTAGTTATACCAAGAATACGGGAGATTTTACGGGAGTTATACCAGAAAAAGGGAGATTTTACGGCCATATTTTTAAAAAAAATTACGGGAGATTTTAGTAGAAATACGGTACGGGGGTTTACAGGAGTTTTTACGGGAGAGAAAACGGTACGGGAGTTTGGTATTTTTTACGGAAAAACAAAAAATTTACGGGAGATTCCCGTAAAAAAACGGGAGGTTGGCAAGTCTGGTACCAAATCAGTAAAATAAATATACAGTTGTTTTCATCATAACAGTGTACATACTGCAATAGATGCATAGTATTGTCTTCAGCTAGAAACCACTAAAGAAGACAATAGACCTACACCATCCCACCATTTGGAACATCAAAGAAACCACCATATATTAATCAGATTCATGATGTCATTGGTTGTATAATGTAGCTAGCAATGTGTTTAAGCAAAAATAACTGCTTATTTTGAAAAGTACAACCAATGGCATCATTAATCTAGCCAAAATATCATAGTTGATCCTTGATATACCAAAATGTGTCAGATTTTATTGGAAAGGTCTATTACACACAATCTACGTACAGTACATGAGTTTAATTTTGACACAATTGTGACTTATGAACCTATGAATCAAAGTTATCTCTGATCATTTTGTTTTAAAAAAGTTTAACAAAAATGTTTCGATTGTCAATTTCTTTCAATCTGAACACTAAGATTGTAAATAACATCAACACATGGCTACTATACAAAGAACTCATTTTGTTCAACATAAAACAAACTACACTACAAATTAATGGCACTTTATACATCACAATTAATTTCTTACTCTGTATCATAAATGTTAATTATCTAGGTATAACTTAACAGCACTTAAGATCAATTAAAATAAAATGAATGCTTAATAACTGACATGATGAGAGCACATAGGATATGCATATGATGAAACCACAACAATCATGATTATTTGTAATTGTTTGTCACACAAATCATCATCTTTTGTCATGAAGTCACACTTATCATGATCATTTATAATAAAGCAACACCCATCATGATTTTCTGTAATGAAGTCACACAATGCTTTTTTATTTGCAATGAAGTCACACAAATCATCATCTTTTGCAATGAAGTCACACTAATCATGATCATTTGCAATGAAGTCACACAAATTATGATTATTTGCAATGAAGTCACACAGATCACGATTATCTGCAATGAAGTCACACAAATCATGATTATTTGTAAGAAGTCAAGCCAATCATTATTATTTGTAAGGAAGCGAGCCAATTATGATTGCTTGCGATGACAGCACACCAAACATGATTAATTCTGATGAAAGCACACCAATTATGATTATCGAAAGTAAATGAGTGTACATAATCAAATGATTTAATAGATATAAATAAAATATTGAATGCACATCATGCATGATTATCTATACAGCAGTTATGTGTTGTTTTCTGTCTCACATAATATTATATTGTACAAGTAGTTAACTATACACAAGACCCTGGCTCCTGGTGTGAAATACAAACAGTTTTATATAAATACTATAGGTTTACATATCTGATTGAGGCACATTATAGATTGTCATGATTTACCCTTGTGTGATCACTCTCCATCTGAACTGATTGTCATCCAAACAAGCTGCACCAAATTAACATGGTACATGACTGATTGAATTTTGAATTATTCAAATTTGATAACTTTACAAATATCAATATTTGAGGTATGATTGATATGAGTGAATATATTAAATGAACTTTGTCAGCTATTCATCAACCTGTTCTTAAATATCATTTCACATTTTATAATTCATTTGTAGAACACAGCTGTTTTAAATTTCACGTAGCTGTATGACAATCAGCTGTTAACAGCAGCTTCAATACAAGTAACATACATTTCTGTACATATTTCAAAATCTAAAACTGTATCTATGATCTGTCTCTACAACATTATTGATGGTAGGCTTATATGTACACAAAGCTTTTTCAACTACAATACTGCTTATATACATTCTCATTTCAGGCAAGTTTTAACATGAGGTTCTTAATATTGGACTCTTGTTGACATCAAAACTTGATGCAATTTATATACATTTTGAATATTTGAATTATGACCCCATAAGTCATCTCAAGCATATACTTAACATATTTTCAAAATGTTTGATAACATGTTATAAATGTTTTGATTGGCAGATTGAGGGTTTGGCGATGGGGTAATAAATGCTATAATTGGGTCCTTTTCCACAGCTGCTAGGGCCAATTGATTACTGGCTGGACTGCAAGTTTGATCATTAAATCCAAATATCAGACATTGTGCGCAGCGTATGACCATGCAGGTCACTTTCTCATGTTAAATGTGAGCACAACTGATATGACTGATATCTGTTTACAAGTATAGTATATGTATCACCAAGGTGACTATCACCTAAACGTCCTTGACTTGATCTCTAATATAAATAACATAATACTTGTCCATAGTAGTACTGAGGGGTAATAATAGATGGCCCCACTGCTGAGGGGGTGGACAACAGGGTTATGTAGGGTAGCCGTCATCAGAGAAGATAGTGGCATATAGGATAGTATGGTCGGACTTCTAGATTCTATTAATGAAACTATCCTCTCAGCTTCTGTATTGCATGTCTCGATCTGTAACATAAATGGGGCCCATAAATCAAACAATGTAAAATTTCTTTATAAAGACAAGCCTAAATATGCTGGGATATTCAATAAACAGGGTGACCATAAAGAATGGTAACATAGTACTTACACAGCGGAATAGCCTGACTACAGTAAGTCAGATAAGGTTGTCACATGGTGGACATAACCGTCGCTTCAACTGTCTTATCACTTGGTCCTCATTTCATGGGATTTAATCGTCGCTAATTATGTGCATGCATTAAGCTCTTGTGATAATGTATAATATGAATGCCATTTTCGATCAAATTGGGTCCTACATCGCTACAATATAGTTGTCAGGCTATTCCGGGGTGACTTAGCTCATCTATTTAAAAGCCATAAAACCAATTAAATAAGAATTTCCAGAGAGAATCATGTCAGTTTTGTTTGAAACGATTTCTGCCCACAATAAAGTATGACAAACACTTCTTCAGTCTTCAGTTCTTTGGTTCACTGAAAGGGGAGAGAATTAATTGGGGAGCTCCATCAGCTCATTGGCTGTCTACAGCTGTCTATATTTCAATAAAACATCTAAATGGTAGCAGTTAACACATTAAGAAAACATTCAACAGTACCTGAAGTCTGGTAGGCTTGAGAGTGATAGGCATGATGAGCACTACAATATCAGTCTCCACACTGAGGTAGCCAAACACCTCACATTCCTTGGTGGAGATCAGCTGCGACAGTGCCTCCGTTACATTCTGCACTGTGATTGGTCAAACTTTAGCAGCATGAGAGGCAAGATCTGATTGCGTCTTACTGTACAGAAGACGGATTTCACTTGCTGAAATACAATATAAGATTATTTTCTCAGTGTAAGAACATTATACATATAGGTCTCCAGTTCTTGATTATATATTATACAGATCTTATACAGATACCAACTACCATTTAGTCTTCAACTTCAAATATGACTACATGCATAGAGTGCATACATGCATGGAGTTGCATCTAAAATAAAAAGCTGCATGGATTTGTTAAAAAAAAAAAGTGATCCGAATGTAAATATGTGATATCTGTTGCCAGATGTAACATAACTAATACATACCACAAATAGGACAGCATGCCCCTGGTGGTGTAATAGCTGCAGTGTTCCACTGGCAGTTCCACTGGCAGCACAGGGCAGTCTATGCCCTCACAATAGGTGTCTCCACCAACTAGGGCTATTGTACCCACAGCCTTACATTGTCCCTCATAGTGAACTGCCATTCTCTGGCCCCAAGCAGAGCATTCATTATAGTAGGTGACCCCATCATGACCACATACTTCCCCAACCATGTTACATGTATCCTAAAGTAAAAGAACAAGACACACAGTGATAAATATCGCACTTTGAAGAGCAAACTGGCCACCATGCAATTTATCCAGCATGGCCAAAACCTAATCAGACCTTGGCACTTGTCTGCTGTTGCATCTGTAAACATTTCAAGTTGACAAGGTTAGCGGTTTTCCTGCAATTTTGATGACAAGAATTTATTTGTAGTCTGGAACTTTGGGAAAATTTAGATAACATCCTTTGTGACCTAATTTGATGACCTTCGACCTTGAAAATTTAACTTTTTCAGACCTCAGTAGGTGTTTTGTAATTAAGCTGACCTAAATTTAAATCCAAAATATCAATTTAGAAAATCAACTTTTTTGACCTTTTCAAGGTCACTGAAGGTGAATGAAAGGTCAAATCTGAAATCTAAGGTCAGATTTGAACTTCTGAGAACTTGTAGATGTTTTTAAAAAAAAAATTTGGTAAATTTGGAGCAAGTTGAAAAATTCAAAATGGCCGCCAAATTGAAAAATTCAAAATGGCCACCATGTAATTCAGCCAGCATACCCAAAACCTAATCAGATCTTGGCAATAGTCTGCTCTTGCATCTGTAAAAATTTCAAGTTGAACGGATAAGTGGTTTTCCTGGAAATTTGATGACAAGATTTGTTGAAAAATTCAAAATGGCCACCACGTAGTTTACCCAGCATGCCCTAAACCTAATCAGATCTTGGCACTAGTATGCTATTGCATGTGTAAAAATTTCAAGTTGAACAGGTTAGCGGTTTTCTTGGAATTTTGATGACAAGAATTGATTTGTAGTCTCAAACTTTGAGAAACTTGGATAACATCATTTGTGACCTAGTTTAATGACCTTGACCTTCGACCTTGAAAATTTAACTTTTTCAGACCTCAGTAGGTGTTTTGTAATTAAGCTGACCTAAATTTAAATCCAAAATATCAATTTAGAAAATCAACTTTTTTGACCTTTTCAAGGTCACTGAAGGTGAATGAAAGGTCAAATCTGAAATCTAAGGTCAGATTTGAACTTCTGAGAACTTGTAGATGTTTTTAAAAAAAAAATTTGGTCAATTTGGAGCAAGTTGAAAAATTCAAAATGGCCGCCAAATTGAAAAATTCAAAATGGCCACCATGTAATTCAGCCAGCATACCCAAAACCTAATCAGATCTTGGCAATAGTCTGCTCTTGCATCTGTAAAAATTTCAAGTTGAAGGGATAAGTGGTTTTCCTGGAATTTTGATGACAAGATTTGTTGAAAAATTCAAAATGGCCGCCACGTAGTTTACCCAGCATGCCCTTAACCTAATCAGATCTTGGTACTAGTCTGCTCTTGCATCTGTAAAAATTTCAAGTTGAACAGGTAAGCAGTTATCCTGGAAATTTGATGACAAGATTTGGTTTATGTCCCGCGAAGTGCGATAAAAAGCTTAACATCATTCCATTGCTTTTAATGAAGCAATAATATACATTGAAATATCAAATAATTAAATATCTTATGTTTTCTGATTTCTTCAATGCAGTGGATCTGAGGTCATTGATGTTGATAGATGTGTCCCATACCTTACAGTGCCCTCTGTGGGCAAAGTCTTTCCCTGAAGCCCAAAGCTGACATATGTTGTTGAACTCTATCCTTCCTACACTGCATACAGGGTCATGGTGGTGTCTGTTACACACTAGGGACAAGGACACTGAAACATTACAGAAACAATACCATGAGAAATTGGGTGTTTAAAAAGTGTTAATGTTTTCAGAAGGTGGTATTGGACAATGCTGTGTAAATCTAACTAACTTGTCTGCTAATAAATTAGGATCCCGTGAGAACTATTCTCTATTGCCATTTTTATAGTAGTATAGAAAGGCACAAAAGATGTCATCCATGTATGGATATAAAATTTAGGATCTCTACATATTTGTTTTTGCCTATATAAGGGGTATCTATCCATACAGGATTCATCACTACATATGTGCACTTACCACACTCATACTGTTTGCAGACCTTAGAGTCAGTACTCAGACAAACTCTCCGCCTCTCCAGGCACTTGAAGCTCTGCCCACATGGCTCCCGCTGACAGGGATCATAGTCCTTACAAGCACCACGTAGAAAGTCTATGTTACCGGAGCAACGTGCCATACATTCACTGTGGTAGGTACGTCCATTAGCTCCACACACTGGGTCATAAATAGCTGGACAATTACAGGGTAAGCCTACAATGTGTAAAGATTGAGATGTTTATTTTATCACGATCGGTTTAGTTTGAAGTTTTTTATTTAGTTTTCAAAGCTTAAGAGGTTCCAGTGTAATGGAAATGCATGAGTGGATGTTTTAATTTTCCAAAGTATATTAATATATCTGTCACTACACTAAAATTTTCCATTAACAAGTACTATGAAATGGCTATAGGCAAGTAATATAATGAAAACACATGTTGATTATATGGGGGTAGTACCTGAGAGCCCATCTTTAGATGAGTGCACAGGTGAACACTGTCTCTTGCTACAGATCACCTCCCCAGCCTGACACACACATCTGTTACACCCTGTATGGAACTTACTGCCATGATCTGGAATATAGCATTAGATATGATACACTCTGTATTAGAACTTATTGCGATGATCTGAAATATAACACAACATACAATGTGTCCCAAAAAAGTACTGGACCTGCTCTTTTATTAATACTGCAATAACTGTATTAATAACCGCTTTTGAGAAAATTATTTAGAAAATATTTGGTTAAAAATCTAGATTTTCCTTGAAAGATTCAATTACAATTCATTTGCTAATAGCAAACCAAAGGGAAACGTGTACAATAAGACATGGAGAAAAAAGGGGGATATTTTCTATAATGCCAGTGTTTGTACCATGTATGTGTCCTGCACCTACAATACAGCTGTCATGTTTGGTGCACTTCATGGATCTGCAGTGCTCCAGCCCCTTCCTATGGCCACAGCGACACACTTTATGACAGTTGGCATGGCTATTACTGGCAGGTACACGCACATAGGAGCCCACAGGAACTGTAAACATGGATACCTCTCCCACTTGGCAACCTGAAAGGTAATAAATGTGTAACATGTGAATAAAATTGCTGACCACAGAAAAGTGTAACAATTGTTACAGATGTTGATGTTGAATGCAGTTGCTATAACAATATGTCATCAAGCAGACAGACAAATGTGTTATGGCCATGTTGACTATCCAAAGAAGCCAATCTGTTTTGTGGCTAGTTCATAAAATTTAGCATTTCAGAACTAGAACTTGCTTCCTGAGTAAAATCATACAACAAGGCACAGACGTGAACAATATTGTACCTAAAACAGAGCATTGTGGTCTTGTTGACCAAGAAAGCAAGATGGCCGCAGAAAAGTTAATCAGCTCTAGAACTTATCACTGTGTAACATATGTAAAAAATTTGAACGGTTTGGCTGGAAACCTGTAGACAAGCCTCGATAGACAAGATTTTAGGACGGAAAATCCAAAATGGCCACCTTAAAATTTACCAAGAATGCCCAAAAACCAATCAGTTCTTGACGTTGATATGTAGAAACATCCCTGAAAATTTCAGATGAATCCCTCAAATGGTTTGGCTGAAAATCTGTAGACAAGTCTTGAAAGTGAAGATTTTAGGACAGAAAATCCAAAATGGCCACTTTAAAATTTAACCAGAATGCCCAAAAACTAATCAGTTCTTGACGTTGATATGTAGAAACATCCCTGAAAATTTCAGATGAATCCCTCAAAAGGTTTGGCTGGAAACCTGTAGACAAGTCTTGAAAGTAAAGATTTTAGGACGGAAAATCCAAAATGGCCACCTTAAAATTTACCCAGAATGCCCAAAAACTAATCAATTCTTGACGTTGATATGTAGAAACATCCCTGAAAATTTCAGACAAATCCCTCAAATGGTTTGGCTGGAAACCTGTAGACAAGTCTTGAAAGTGAAGATATTAGGACGGAAAATCCAAAATGGCCACCTTAAGATTTACCCAGAATGCCCAAAAACTAATCAGTTCTTGACGTTGATATGTAGAAACATCCCTGAAAATTTCAGATGAATCCCTGAAATGATTTGGCTGGAAACCTGTAGACAAGCTGAAAAGTGAGACGCCGCCCGCCCGCCGCCCGTCAAGCTGACTACAATATCGTACCTCTTGTTAGGTACGATAAAAACAAAGGCTACAATTTATGATCATCCAAGTCAGTTTTCAATGTACCAAACCCTCTCAAACTAATTTCTTTCAGGGATCAAATATGTAACAAACAAATCAATGAGATACAGAGGTAAGGTTTGCAATTTTCTGGGTGCTTGCACTTGTGTCTATTAACTACACAAACATGACTGTTGTTGCATGGGTTTGGAGAACATGGGTTGGTTACCTCTCTATGGTTAGCTCTATGAGGACTAGGCACTGCAATAGAAGAACACATTGCAATAACAAAAAAGTAGTTCTTCTCCAATAACCCAACCCCTTAAGGTGAACCAAAACAAATAAACTAAGGTATATCATATTGGCTAGATTTATAATGTCATACTTTGCATGCAGGCAAAACAGAATTATTCAAAGTTTTGAAAATAAGCAATATGGTAATCCTATTCCTGGCTTGAAACTGTAATAATGACATGATAACTAAAAGGTGGTATGACTATGAATGAGTCATGTGCTCAGACAGCAATATAAGTGTAACTCTCAACTCTTAGTTCTAATCAAAATTATTGAAATGAGGTAAATTCAAAACTTGGAAAAAATGAAGTAACTTTCTTGTACACACACCTATATATTGAGAAAGTCATGTGCCCAGACAGCAATATAAGTGTAATTCTCATGTCTTAGTTCTAATCAAAATTACTGAAATGAGGTAAATTCAAAACTTGGAAAAAATGAAGTAACTTTCTTGTACACACACCTATATATTGAGAAAGTCATGTGCCCAGACAGCAATATAAGTGTAATTCTCATGTCTTAGTTCTAATCAAAATTATTGAAATGAGGTAAATTCAAAACTTGGAAAAAATGAAGTAACTTTCTTGTACACACACCTATATATTGAGAAAGTCATGTGCCCAGACAGCAATGTATGTGTAATTCTCAAGTCTTAGTTCTAATCAAAATTGCTGAAATGAGGTAAATTGAAAACTTTAAGTAACTTTCTTGTACACATACCTATATATTGAGAAAGTGATGTACATGGTTTATTGTCATCTATTTCAGGTGATAATGTAGCACAGAGCTCCTCAGCAGATTTGTCAGGTGAAAGCTTTCTCCAGTCTACACACTCACTCAGTATAGAGATACAGTCAAATCTGAAATCGTAAACATTTGTTATATTCAATGAGTATCATCTCCAACACAGGCAGAAAGTCTATTGAAAAGAGACATTTCTTGTTGTTTTTTATTTATTTCCCTTTATACAAGTATGAGTACACATATAGTACACAAGTACATATATCTCCGTATGACATATTTCTAGATTCTTCATCATATTCTAATGGGTACAACATTTGCAATTGTTGTAGAATAGGTTTGTCGGGTTGCAATGAACTAAAAAGATTTTAGAGACCAAGTGGTCTATGTGTGTATTACCCCTCCCAAGCTATAACCTCTACACATGTACATCTGTACATGGAAAGATGATTGGAACAGCTGCATATGTTCATCTCTAAATTCTCTGAACAAAGTCAAAATTAAAATCCATTTCCTTTAAATCACAGGTTAAAATTGTGAAATGTTTTGACTTTAAAAGAAATTCACACTGGTTTCTGGTAAATTTCTCAAGTTCTCACCTGCATATAAGGTTAGTATGTGTACTTGAGTGACATGGTTTCACTTGGAGAGCACAGGCTATGGCCTTCCACATGTCTGGCTGGCATTGCTTGATATCTACAACATAACATTACAATATCTATATCATGTGCTTACTGCAATAATTCAGGTAGAGACTGCAGAGTTTTCAGCTTATTGATAAAAACTCCTTAAGAAATGTGTTTAAGATGTATTAAGTTGAACGTACAAACATTCCGTTGTCGCTGAAACAGTTGCCATTTGACATCACTCTACATAATGACAATGCATTATGAAATATTGATAGGCATATTTTCAAAACTAACTTACTTGCACTTATGCTAGGAAGGGTGTTAAATACGATAGCTCACTTTGGACCACCCTATTCTGCTATCAATTTGTCTATGATATATTTAATCAGCTACTTTAAATTAAATCCATGTCTAACTTAAATGACAGACATTTTGCCAGACATTAGACAGTTTCAAAACAATTTACTACTCATTGATACACTCTCAATTAAATTATTGCAACATAATCTGGGGTAACACATTTAAATCATTTTATGATCGTCTACATAAACTGCAGAAACAATTCTTAAGGCTAGCTTTAAATAAGGATAGACTTTCTCACTCCACTCCCCTATTTAAAGATCTTAAAATATTAAATATTTTTGATGTCAACAGATATTGTACTGGTCAGTTCATGTACAAAATCTTTAATAAGCACCCCAGTCTTCCAAAAAATCTATTTCAAGACTTGTTTGATATCAACATTAATATTCATCATCATTACACAAGACAATTGCATTATTTTCATATCCCTAAATGCTCTAAACTTTCCCTTCGCTATCTAGGTCCTAATCTTTGGAATGCTCTACCACATGATATTCAAAAATGCTCCACTCTAAATATTTTCAAATCTTCATATAAAAAAATACTCATCTATCGATAATGTATAATACCAATCAGATCATACTGTATTGTTGATTTTATACTGGTACCTGATTTTTTGTAACATTTTTATATTGTACATCCTTAGATAAATTGTTAATACCATTTTTATAAACCTACATGTAACATAATATAAGTGTTTTCTTTTATATGTAGTCTAGATGTCATTTTAATAATTTCTGTTAAACTGCAACATATACCCACTAGGGTGTCTAGCGGCTTGTTTTTATAGTGTATATTATATAAGAATAATGAAATTAATAGAATTGAATTGAACTTACTTTTTACAGGAATGTTCATCAGGGGAAGATATATGATGCCATCTTCCCACTTCAGCATATCTTCATGTGCATTCTTGTCAGCACGAGCGTTGCAACTGCGGAAGTTAAAGTTGGAGCAGTAATTTAATCCACTGCAACCCATTTGGCAAGGTTCCTCAACTGTAGAACAAAGTACAGCGTTACGTTTACATGACAACCAATTGTTCTATATTGGTGAAGATAAGTGAAGTACAAGTACTTGTACATATGCACCTACACAGCTTCAAGTTGGGATTCGAGAATCATGAATATTATGTTAGTCAAATTGACAAACAATTTGCTCACGTTTGGAGCATTGCAATTTAAGTTGGAAATAAAGTTTGATTTCATTTTATTTTAAAGATTCTTGCCATGATTATACATGATGATAAAGAAACTTACTTTCAGTTTAGCACATATTAAGTTCCACCTCATTAGGGCTGAACTGGCACTCTCTGCTGAAGGAATGCCAGGTCTGGCTCCAGTGAAGGGTGTAGGTCTGAAAGAGAAACATTTGATTGTTTATACCCATACACTTTAAGTACAAGGCATTTACAATGAAAATGGATGAATTTACCTCTAAATCAATTTTACATATCAGTCTGTAGTGTTTTGGACATTTGTCATGGGTACCATATTACTTTATTTCAAAAGCAACTATGCAACATAAATTGATCACAAAACTGAAATCTGAATATATTTGAGGAATATCAATCTCATATTTCCATAAAATAGAGCTTGTAGCTCTGATATTCCATTTTGTTTTCTTACCATAATGTGATCTCCTGGATAAAACATGGTACAACATTTCTCTATACAGTTTTGGGTACAGGATTTTTCTGATAACTCATGGCTTATTATATATGTAGACTTAATCAACAGTATGTGTCAGGTTAAGATGAATTGCAGACAAATGCTTCTATATCTATCTCATAATCGTACCCTGACGCAGAGGTCTCTACATTTTCTTGAGGTGGCTTTCCCACAACAATGCAGTTTGGCAGCATCCAAGACAATATTGGAGACTGCTCCCCTAGCAGTCTCATCTTTTGCTCTAGTGTTACTGGACTTGGTCAGGAAACACTGCCACATAGGGTCCTAAAATAGTCGATCAAGGAAATTTCAAAATACATATACGTAAATAGCCTAAATATAAAACATTGACATATATTGAGGAAATTTTTTTTCAGATTGGGGCCTCAATTTAATCAATAAGATATTGCCATATTAGATCAACACTGTAAAGGAAAGGTACATTACAATGTCAACTTAGATCCTAACATACCATCGAGAAATCCTAGGTCATGCAGTACAGACAATATGCACATACAGTGACAAGTGACAACAAGACATTAACATGCAAAATGTCACCACATGCCATTTATTACAGAATCTGAATGCCAACCCATGAAGGTCAACTCAACTTCCATTCACCAACTGCCAAACACTTTCCTCAAAAAAATTGGAGACTATATATAACATGTCACCAACAATTATGGCAGTGATATAAACGAACCAAATATAGGATTCTCTTTTTTCTATTACTCAACTCACCATGGGTAAAGGGTCCCCACAACTTTTGATTATTTCTTCCATGATCTCTTGCTCAGTGGTTAGGGTGACTAGAACGGTCTCACAGGTTTGGCGGCACACAGGAGTTGCAGCCTTCTCACAACAAGGGAGACCTGCAGCAAAGAAAAAAAATTCTCTTTTATTAATCAACACATAACAGTCCAAGAAAAGCAAAAACAAATATAAGACATATTATATATATAAATCAAATATGTATCAATTGCTGTCACTTAAGTCTCAATGAAACATCAATTCAATAATGAACTTCAAAGTATATGCATGTATTTTATAACATTTTGACCTCATTTCTTTCTGCTTAAAGCTATGTTCAACACCTGACGAATGCCAGAAATAGAAGATACGCATCATTTCTGAATTCACATATCAATTGTAGCTTGAATAAAAGGAGGTTTTCAAGGCTAAATTCACCATTCCGACTTGATTTTTCATGTCGTATTTAAAAATACAATACTTTGAATATTAAAATAGCAATTAACTGAAGTAAGTCAACTTTTACTTTTTAGTTTTGACTCTCATCTAAAGGTATAAGAGCTTAGCATAGTTTCACTTGGCTTATCCCTTATTTTTAGAATTCAGAGGTTTCCAAGACAGAGGGCAAAGTAAAAAAAAGGTGAGCATCAGTTTTATGGAGTGTGATAGTAATGCTATCAGGTGATATTCATCCCAGCAGGATTGTAACAGTATGTGTAAAATTGAATCTAATGTAGAGAAGTTACAGCACTGAATTGTTCTCAGATGTTTCCTGTCTATGATGAAACACCAGGAATCAGCTCAAATTATCCATAGATTGAAAATGTTCTTGTTAATACAACTAAATCAAAACATAGGATTCCTAGTAAACTGAGATAAAATTACTCTTGAGTGAAAACAGTTATCATTTACTGAATAAGAATTAAATGAACTAAACTGGAATAAAATATAAAATGGAGGAGTATGTCTTAAGAAGTTAACAAGATCTGAGAATATAGGATTTCACAACATATTTTGTTTTTTTGGTTTTCATAAGAATGCAAATTTTAAACAATTCCTATAAATTACAATCCCCTAAAATGCAGGATACAATACATCATTCTCCTTTTAGAAATGGAGATAGCATAACTGAAGTAGATTCACTCAGGCATGACCTTAACCATTGAAATAATAAACGTGCGAAATGTCACCACCTGCCATTCATTACAGATACCAAACACCAACCACCGCCACAAAAAAGTTGGAGACTGTAACAATATGTCAACACTTGTGGTGGTGATATGTTATTTCATCTCATTTATTCATTTATTTGTTTGATATGTGTAACTTATTTCTTACCTTTATGAGGGTTGTGAGCTGGTGTGGTTCTCGTGTAGTTCTGAACACATTGGGTGATATGACGATTGTCCCTGCAGAGTTTCTGCACTGCATTGCGTTCCTCCTGCGATGGAAGGAAAACAAACAGCACTGCATTGTGGGCCCGAGGCGGAGAGACAACATTCGTCACTGGCTGCAACAGATAGGAAAATTCAATTTTGATGTTTTTACTGGCTATCCAAGAATTGTTTGAATGTTTACAATCATGGATGTCATTTTTAATGCAGCAATTGGTGAACCCAGAATTGCACTTGTTTTTAAGATAGGGAACACTCTTCGAATTTTCATGAGCTACATGTAATAATGTTTTGGTAGAGCATATTTCACATATACAAAAATGTCAATTAAAATTTAATAAAAAATACAAGAAACATCAGTAAGTGTCAACTTCAAGCTGGTCAACAGCTATTGGGTAAAGGTTCAAGTTCTCTTTTGTCTCACAGAGTCTCACCATAAGACATTCACAAGTCTGAGGTGTGGTTGACACGACTAGGAGCTCACTCAATGCTGCTATTGAGACAATGAAACGTCACATACAAATCTCAACCTGTCATATTGTTATATACGAGTGACACTTCAATATTAGTTTTGAGTATCATTTCTTTATCTTTATATAGCATTAAATGTGATAAACTAAAAATGGTTAGTTTTGGCTCTTCAAATTTGGCACAGATCATCTTCATTCACTGTATGGTAAATCTGTAGAGTGAAATCAAAATCACTTCAGGGACTTTACAGTCATGGTCGAAATGCTTTCAAATCGCAGTCCCTGGTTCAGGGAGACTTAAGAAGGCATTTTGACCATGACTGTAAAGTCCCTGGAGTGATTTTGATGAAACTCCACAAATGTATCAAACATTGAATGAAGATAATTTGTGCCAAATTTGAAGTGCCAAAACACTATGGTTAGAAAGTTATTTGGTTTTATTGCTGTGGCAGTCACCTCTGACTGCATTTTCATATTTTCCTAGTCTTTTGAGCAAGTGTTCAAGACATCATGTTTTACAACTAACTAACAACAGGGGTTATACATACACAGTCTCTTCTTTCTTTCTTGAAAATATGAACATAATTGGATTAGTATTTTCCAAGATATGGCGATTTCTTTGGGTTGCGTTTTTTTTTAACACCCTGTATAATATAGTCTTTTTACAGTTGTCTGATTAGCCATATTCACCGTATGTTGAACATCATGTACAACAAAAATTCAACATATTTCTGTCAACGTTACTGTCAGATTTGACATCTTAGTCCCGATGTTAAAACAAAGTATATTGTTGAATAAACACAGGCTGATGGCAGTCTATAGACTGGAGCTACTGGATACGCAAATGTACAATACAGTAGCACTGCAGTACCTGGGTAAATGTCATTGTTTTGTCTCAATGTTTACAACTGAGGTGTCAAACAATAGAAAAGATAACTTTTAAGATATCCCTAAAACAATTTTTTGACAGGGATTATATTGCAGATAATATATAATAAAGTATAGAATTAAATTATAAACATTTGTATCTTCCGTCTTCCCCTAAACATTTTGAACAGGTATACCCTGTACACTTCTATTAACATGGGCTGCATCTTTAAAGCTTGTATTTACACCTGTTTTAGTAAGTTAACATAGGTTTTCAGTGAAGAATGTACATGTCAATCAAATAACATGAAGTTACAGGCAAATATTATGTCGACGCATCACAATTATAAAGAACGGAAAACATAAAACATGATCAAAGTTAACATAATAAACAATATTGAGGGCATTCAGGTTTTTAAAGGTGCAATACCTTTCATGTAAAATATTTAAGCCAAATACTGGACTCGGAACATAGGGGATACATCTACCTATTTTTGAATAATTGAAGAAGGATGAGAATTTTTACTTGATTTGTGTTTTAAGGGGGAGGAACCAGTTACCATCAAATCTATTCCATAAAAAATTCAATTATCTAATTAAATTCTGCAAATTATGATGTATACTAGCCTTGCCCAAGTCGGTCTCTTTTACTATCTGATTTCTATTATGACCGCCTTGTACCAAAGAGAAAGCCACGTGCTTTACCGACTCAATGTTTATGTCTGTAAAATTTGACCAATCAACGACGGCCCTGCAGCGTTAGCTCATTATTACGCACGGTCAAAAGCAAGAACACTTTTCATCGGGACTTTTCACGAACAAATCTTGCATGGATTCATCATGAAAATACAAATATTTTATCAGATAAATATCAATCAGAGTTAAGTCGATGCCAGACTGTTTTTTAGGCTGAGATTCAATCACTGATCGACGAATACATGACCCGCTACATTGGACGAGGTCTTGCATTTTCATCGCGAGATCAGTTTTAAATCTATTGCATGATTGAATTTATATTAATGACTCTTACATTCCCTATGTACATTTAATTACATGATATATTGTAACTCTAAAGAAACGATCGATCAGATCATTGAATTTCAAGTCGTAGACGGGAAGATTGTTTTGCTGGGCAGCTCAACCTGATAACGTTTTGATTGGTCAATCAGCCTGAAGTCACACGTCGTGTCCACGCGTATATCTGTTAATCACTATGGTTTCGCGATACCCCTGATAGCGTAGGTATTATGGAAATCTCGAAACCGTTGAATATCTCAGCATAATAGCAGCGGAGATGTATTGGATTGTACAAGGCGGTAATAATTCAAGATCAGATAAGTAAAAAAATACCGACTTGGGCAAGGCTAGATGTATACTAAACATAGCTATAAGATACACATATTCCAGGTATCTGTTTATAATTTGCATTACTTTTAATTTGCGGAATTGTGTTGGCAAGGAGTTTATAAACAAGCAGAGATATGATCCAGTTGGTATAATAGGCCTATAGCTTGTGGCAGATGGTTATATAGTAAACCATCTTTCTATTAACTTATACCTTTGTACCAAAACTACAAAAAATTGAAAGGTTTACTGGACTTGTAATGTAAGCCATACTACAACCCTTTGCTTTGTAGAATAATAAACCAGAACAACAGCAATGCCAAAGCGTAGCGAATCCCATCGAACAGCCATGGATGGCATTTTTACAAACAAAGTATATAGCAAAAATGGCAGGCATTTTTCAGAATGGCCGCCTTCTACCAAAAGTGTCATTAGACCATTTGCCATACTTATAGTATTCACATACCAAATATGAACAAAATCGCTCCACTACTTTTCGAGTTATAGTAAAATATGTTAAAATGGCGGCCATTTTGAAAAATGTATATAATAATGATATAAATACTTCAATATTGATATGTGGTACAAAAGCATCAGTGGGATAACATAATGTGGGATTCTATTTATACATATCTCAGTATTGACATTGTGTGCAAAAGCTTCGGGTAAAATACCACAATCTGTGATTATATTTGTAAATACCTCAATATTTACATTGAGTGCAAAAGCCTTAGGGGGATACCATAATGTGGGATCCTCTTTATACATACCTCAGAATTGACATTCAGGACAAAAGCCTCACGGGAATACCATAATGTGGGATTCTATTTATACATACCTCAGTATTGACATTCAGGACAAAATCGTCAGGGAAAATACCATAATGTAGGATTCTATTTATACATATAAGTATAGAATTGTTGTGAATAAAAAATGTATTTACCTTCCACAGCACTGGCCGAGAAGAAGTTCCAAGAATGTACTCATTGGTCAAATCAAGGCTACATGATGGAGGCTCAGATATTACAGTGAGAAAACAGTTATCTACCTACAACAGACATATTATAGGAGATATTAATGATTATTGGTTCAGGCTACAAATACAAAAATTAAGGTTACCCTTATACAAGAATTAGTAGCCTGGCCAGAACAAGTCATGCCTCTCTATTTTCTCAATAACTTTCTCAATTTTGAATATTTTTTCATGAAATTTTCTAAAAAGATACGAAAAATCTAAATTACGTTTTGTCCTCATATGGTCTACAAATTTGATTGCAGTCTTTGATAGGGGATCATTTATCTTTTTTAGTGTTCTAAATCCACCATACTATTTCAAGACATCATGATCTCAAGCCTCTATACTGCTGTCCCATAAAAGGCATTACTACTCGCCTATTGTCATACTTGATGGATATAAAATATGCTTTCAAATGGCGACAAAAATGACCCATCAACAGAATATGACATTACTTTTTAAAAGGTTGTAACAATGAAATTAATGAGGCATTTACCATATAAAAAAATTTGTATGTTAGGAATTCTTTAAAGTTTATTCTGTAAAAATTTCATGAAAAAATATTCAAAATTGAGAAAGTTATTGAGAAAATAGAGAGGCATGACTTGTTCTGGCTAGGCTACTAATAAATACTGAGCTCCAATGAGCAAGTGTCAAAGGGAAAGGACCAAAACGTATTTCAAAAAACACAGGAGGAAAATGAAAAATGTACATTAGTTAATGAAAACACAGAATGAAATCCTGTTCTCTACGCAAGTTTTTTTTCTTGGTTTAATATTAATGCAAATCAAACTTTGTCTTGTATCTAATTGAGTGTGTGAGTAACATGTTCCAATGATTATTTTATAATTTTTTCTTCTGAAGTAAGCATAGTAGGGCTTTAACTGATGAATGGATATATAATATATTAAGAGGTTATTTTCCTCTTTAGCATCCATTTGATTTGAAAACTTAACGCATTATCACCAGTCCCCAACATCATGTCATGATAAAAAAAATTAAAAATTAATGAACTTCCCCAGAGGAAATTTTTATTTCATCATTTTCATGCGTGTATTAATAGTAACATCTGGTCACTTAAAGGTTGATTAGTTCCTAGCAAATATATCCAGCAGTTGCAATAATCGAGAATTCTTCACTTAGCAACCAGGACATTATCTGGTGAATTTAATTACTGCTCAGTTACATTGTGTTATAGTGTATTAAAGTCCTTATTGCTGAAGTGCGGAATTCTCACTCAATTATTGGAGCCCTTGGATGTAAACACTCATGACTCATTCACTTTTAAGTAACAGGGTGTTACTATAGTAACATAAGGGTAAAATATTTGGATACGAATTGACCTCCTTCTAGGTGAAAATAAACATCACCTCCGATGGAAGTTCATCCATTTTGTCATAAAGACACAAATATCTAAGCATGAGTGCCAAAGGGTCCCCAACATCTTTATAACCAGGTGGGGATCAGTGATTATAGAAAAAATAATTTGAACACTTACCTCATATCAGAAAAGGTTTGAGAGTAGTGGATCTGTTTATTTAATCAACCTCTATTACTTTGTTATTTTCTATCACAATTCTCAATTGCTCTACTCACTCAGTGTTTTGCTTTCTGATCAACTGTTATTTTTATTACTTTGCTGTTCCATTGCATCTTGTTGTTTTGATCTGTTTCAGACTGCAAATCATATTATCTAATTCACTGTCTGTTTTGTTTGATCTGTCTAATTCCCTCTTTGTTTCCTTTGATATTGTTGTTCTTTCTGCTTTGGTCTGTCGTAGAACTGTATTTTTAATTATTGATGTGTTGTGTTGACTTTCTGTTCATCTGTGTTTAATATGTTGTCTGATTCTGCTAATGATTTTTTTGCTGATTTTATATAATTCTATTAATATATGTAATAACAGTTATGGCATTGTCTCAAAGTGGAGGTATGCTGACTGTGTGCACATTTCCTAATATGCTTTTGTAATAAATAGCAATAACACCTTCATAGCTTGATAAACCCATTACTTTTCTATTAACCAAGTATCCCTGTTGTTGCCATAATTATCACTATTGTTGTCATAAGTATGCATTGTCGCCATAAGTATCATTATTGTTGTAATAAGTATCCCTGTCATTGCTAAGTTAGCTAAGTTGGTATTACTGATATTATTACTTCCTAGTCCTTTACTTCCGGATACTTATTTAGTCTACTACACGTGTAATTATATTACATTCTTTATAATTATTTTGATCACTTCATGATAACTGTAATAGATAGGCATGACACTTATGTCTACATTGGTTAATACTCTACTGGTATAAGTATCCCTGTTGTTGTCATAACTCTCAAATCAGCTTAGTTGGTATTATTGATATTATTACTTCCTTGTCCTTTACTTCCGGATACTTATTCAGTCTACTACACTTGTAATTATTTCACATTCCTTATAATTATTTTGATCATTTCATGATAACTGTAATAGATAGGCATGACACTTATGTCTACATTGGTTAATGCTCTACTGGTATAGACATGATCAATACATGTTCCACCTTCTGTAGTTGGTATAGCTGTGTCTGATAGTAATACATATCCTTTGCATATCATGAAATCATGAATGTAGTGTTTCTTCGAGTTCAGTAAATTATCATTAAAATCACCTACGATGAGAACTTTTCCATGTTTTTTTGTGAACATGCTCTAAAATGTTCCCCATTTCTGTAATAACCTTAGTTTTCTGCATTTTAAGGGGCTTATATATAGTTATAATTGCAATATCTTTAATAACAGTTATAGCATTATCTAATGGTGATGGTATGTTGCTTGTTTGCACAATTCCTAAAATGCTCTTGTTATAAATTGCAATACCACCTTCATGGTTTGATAAGTTTAATACTTTTCTATTGATTAAGTGTGGAGAGTTAAATGTTTCAATCTCAAGGATACCACTTACTTTTTCATCTCTGAGCCATGTTTCTGTTAGACATACAATGTCACAAGTCAGATCTGTGTTACACTTAACATCTTTTATATGAGCAATCAAACCTTCTGTATTGTGAAAGATAAGGCTCAAATCATCAGTTGTTGCAGTTTCATATTTGGGCAGATCAAAGTCTGGCATTTCATTTAAAGCTTTTGCCATTTTTTCATCACAGTAAATTGAATTTGGGTAGTAATCGATAATGTAAAGACCATCAGATGAAGTAACTTTACTAAAAGTTAGGGCCTACACTGGTCATGAGCATCAAAGTAATTATAAGTATCCCTGTTGTTGCTATAAGTATTACTGTTGTTGCCATAAGTATCACTGTTGTTGTCATAAATATCAATGTTGCAATAAGCACTAAGTATCACTGTTATAACTGTATTCTTCAGACAGTAAATATTTTATCCATGATCAGTTTTCTGTGGAACATTTAATTATTTAACAAAGGTTTATATTGTCAGACTTCACTTTGTCTTAAATAATACTAGATCCATCATTTGAATGTTTCACATTGTTATTCCTTTTGTTGTTTTATCCATTATATATAATATTGCTGATGTTATTGGCCTACATTTAGCGCTCATTGACTCTTAAATTAACGAAGTTGGTATTACTGATTTTTTTACTTCCCAATCCTATACTTCCGGATACTTATTAAGTCAACTACACTTGTAATTATTTCACATTCCTTATAATTATTTTGATCATTTCATGATAACTGTAATAGATAGGCATGACACTTATGTCTACATTGATTAATGCTTTACTGGTATAGACATGATCAATACATGTTCCACCTTCTGTAGTTGGTATAGCAGTGTCTGATAGTAATAAGTACCGTTTGCGCATCATGAAATCGTGAATGTAATGTTTCTTTGAATCCAATAAATTTTCGTTAAAATCACCTACAACGAGAACTTTGTCATGCTTTTTGTGAACATGCTGCAAAATTTTCTCCATTTCTGTAATGAATTTAGTTTTCTGCATTTTAGGTGACTTATATATAGTTATAATTGCAATATCTTTAACAATAGTTATAGCATTGTCTAATGGTGATGGTATGCTGATTGTTTGCACATTTCCTAAAATGCTTTTATAATAAATGGCAATGCCACCTTCATGGTTTGATAAGTTTAATACTTTTCTATTGACTAAGTGTGGAGAGTTAAATGTTTCAATCTCAAGGATCCCACTTACTTTTTCATCTCTAAGCCATGTTTCTGTGAGACAAATAATGTCACAACAAGACAAATCAGTGTTAGACTTAACATCTTTTATGTGAGCAATCAAACCTTGTGTATTGTGATAGATAAGGCTTAGATCATCTTCTGTTGCAGTTTCATATTTGGGCAGGTCAAAATCTGGCATTTCGTCTAAAGCTTTTGCCATTTTTTCATCACAGTAAATTGACTTTGGATCATAATCGATAATGTAGAGACCATCAGATGAAGTTACTCTACTAAAAGCAACATATGCTTGACCACCAGCGAACATATCTTTGCAAGAAATTGCTAGTCGGTTACATGTTTTTCCTTGTAACTTATGTATAGTGCAAGCGTATGATGGAATAAGTGGTATTTGCTGTCTCATAAACTTGCTATTGACTTCGTCATTATATGGTTCAATACGTATAGATTCAGGATGAACTTCAGTCTGATTTTTATATCTGGTCTTAATACCTACTTTTGGATTATCAAACTTTACCCATACAGCACTTGGCATATTGTCTGATTCTTTCTTAAACTCAATTGCAGTTACAACACCAAATGCACCATTAGCAAGTCCATCAGCAATACATATATTCTTTATCAGAAGAACTTCTGTACCAATACAAATTTGCAATTCATGAAGAAGTGTATCTGCTCGCTGTTTTGGTTCTTCATCAATTTTTTTCCATTCTTGCCCCTTCAATTTATTGTGGTCAATTGCTTTTATCTTATATATTTTGGCATTTGTTGATTTTGCATGTGAGAGTATTCTCTTCCGATTATATACATCAACATTGACACGCTTTGAATATATTCTCATAACATCTTCTGGAATCGGTTTCTTCATTATTTGTCTTATAAATTCATCATCTTGAGCTGATATCCTTTCTCCTTTTTTAAGAACTCTAATCCTATTTAAAAATTCTGCATATTTCATATCACCCTTTTGTCTCATGATTTGCGTAAGCTCTATTTTCTTGAACTTTTCCCAAGGGTTATAATTTGTTTCATCAGACTTAAGTAAACTTTTCTGTTTGACTGGAGGCAATTGATAAAAATCCCCAAATGCTAATATTGAAGTATCGCCAAAGTCAGGATTATCACCAGGTTTAATTTGCTGAAGCCTTCCTCGTACTGTATTAAATAGTCTAACGCTTACCATAGATATTTCATCAATTATTAAATCTTTCAGAGATTCGAGTCTCATTTTCAATGGAGCTATCTTGGATTCTTCAAGTTCCTCGTACGTTTTAGATAGATATCGTGAAGTTATTCTGAATGCAGAATGTAACGTATTGCCATTAATTTGGAAGGCACTTGTACCTGTTGGACTAGTTAAAAGCACACTCAAATCATTTGGATGCTTTAAAAGGTTTCTCAATAAATGGGTAGCAATGTAATGAATACATTTTATTAGGTGTGATTTACCAGTTCCAGCTTTGCCACAAATATGAAGAAATAATGGTTTTATTTTCTTACCCCATGATAGTTCTAGGCATTGTTTTCGTATCAAGTAAAATATTTGTTTTTGTTTTGTGTTCATAGATCTTATCAATTCCATGGCTTCATTTGTCGGTATTGTGTCCGTTTGTAATTCAACTAGACAATTCACTTTTCCTGTTTCCTTGTCTTTGGTTTTAAAATCAATGTCAGGCATATCAGTTTCATCAATGTCATCAGATATTGGTTCAATATTTTCAGAAATACACTCTTGTCTTTCTAGTTCTTGCTCAGGAGCTAAATTAGCCCATGCATTCTCATATGAATCTCCGTCAGATAATTTATCTTGTGCAGCATTTAATTCATCACCAGTAACATCATAAATACTTTTATATTTTGTTACAATTTCAGAAACATTAAACAATTTACCTCCTTGTTTTATTTTGCCACATTTAAAATAGCCTTCAAATGTTTCATGTTTAGTAGGTCGTAATTCCTTATCACTTCTGTGTGGGATGAACAGTTGGAGCATACTATGATAATATTCATCTGGATTAGTTTCCTTTGAGAACTTTGGGTAGCGTATAATAGCTGGTGGACTTTTTGATCGCTTTTGTATAAATCCTAAACCAAAGTCTAGTTTTATTTTTTTGGATGTTTCCTTCTGATTTTCTACTATATCTTCATCATTGTTATATGTCACAAGTCTATATTGTGATGCAAATTCTGCCAAGCATAAATCATTGAATTCAACACTGTGTGGTCTTGCAAAATATCTATCTATGATACTTGTTGCCCATATTTTATCATCTTTTTGTTGACGAATTACTGAAATTGGTAGTGACATTTTAATAGGATTGTTACCTACTGGAAGGAAAACAGTTTGTCTTGAGCATTCTTTGAGATGAAGATTACTTGCTCTGTATACGGCTTCTTGAGCACTAACTTCTCTATGTTTCATATATCGGTAACCAATGATTTTCATGAGTTTAGAAGCTGAGGAGTTTTGTTCTTTGGCTTCCTGTTCTGCATCTATAAGATTCTGACTCATTTCTCGTTCCTGTTTTGATATATATGATACAATGTAGACAACACATGAAAATACATCAAGGACAAATTGTATATCCATATTGGCTTCCCATGCTTTTAAAAGGTCTGCATTGTAGTTATTTATCCAAATGTCTTTAACAGTTCTCTTCAAAAATATGGCTTTCCTTTTACTTTTTGTCAGAGTTCTTATAATATTTTCATATTTTTCCATTGTTAAGCCTGGGTGTGCTTTTTCAAATATTTCATTTAATGTCATTTGAGAATAATCTTCAGAGAGAAAGAATTCCCAGAGAGATTGAATGATATCTTCGGCTTCTTTTATTGGTATACACTCTGTAGTCTCATCAGGACTTTTGTCATCAATGATAAAGGTTTTCTCAGATGGAAGTCTTGGAAAGTGAAATCTACAAGTTCTTTTATTTTTCTTGCAACTTTTTGAGTGGTTTTTGCTGTGTGTTTGGACTTCGTTTACTATTCTGAACAAGTCTGGGTCAGTTTTTTCATCGGGCAATGCACAAGTGATATACTTATCTATGAATTCTTCAACTTCTAAATTTGGTGATTTACCATAAACGGGAGCATCTTCAATCCAAATTAAACAATGTATATGAGGTGACCCTCTCATTTGAAATTCAACTCTGTAAAACATGTCTTTCACTTTACCAATTGGTTCAGCTGGTGATTTAATAACATCATTCATGAACCTTTTC
>CAIIXF020000013.1:443007-458007 GCA_903813345.2 Owenia fusiformis
TGTTCTGAAAAGCGATAATTATTACTAAATGTACTTTGAACAGGTCGACTGACAAAAAAGCCAGGCTTCTGCAGGGATGTCATTAGAATTCCTGAAAGGAGGATCATTGGCATATAAAGGAGGAGCAATACTGTAAGATGGCTGCGCGGTGCGCCGCACGCCGTGCGCGCGGCGCAAACTAGGGGGTCTGGGGACTTGCCCCTCCAGAAAATTTAGAAATTTAGACCCTCTTTGGTGCATTCTGAGCATATCTGAGCACAAAATTTTCAATAATAATATTTATAATACATAATTCATTGTAATTATTATTTTTTCTTAATTAATTTATTTTTCAATGTTGCCCCATGTTCCTCCTCACTCTGATGTAAATTAATAAACTCAATATTCCTTTCTGACGCATGATCAATCTCAATGAAATATAAAGATCAACATTCAATAGTTTGATATGTATTTTTGACTTGTAATATTTTATTTGTTTTCAAATGTTGCCCTTTGTGCTTCCTCACTATGATGTGAGATAATCCCAAAAAGATCAATTGTATTAATTAAACAGTTTCTTTTCAAGATTATGG
The DNA here is from genome assembly GCA_903813345.2 of Owenia fusiformis. Taxonomy (NCBI): domain Eukaryota; kingdom Metazoa; phylum Annelida; class Polychaeta; order Sabellida; family Oweniidae; genus Owenia; species Owenia fusiformis. The sequence goes on from CAIIXF020000013.1 coordinate 443,580, forward strand.
AATTCAAGGAATTGTTAATAATAGTATCCATTGAAAGATGGCAGGACACTGATAAAGGTTTTTTGCTACTGACCCATTAATCTCAAAGCAATGATGTTTTGGTTTTAGAGGTCAATCAAAATGGTGGCCGAGTTACTGTAAGATAATTATCTTAGTGTTTCTCTAAAACACTACTGATTATCTGCCTATTATACTTAGATTTTGTCTTCACAAGGTAGGCCAATTTATATTCTTTCATTTGATATGTTTAACTGAATTGAAAGCCGGAGATTTTCATCTGAAAGCCGGAGAATTCTCTGTGATCCGGCTTGTAATGACATCCCTGCTTCTGGCACGTCTCGTTCTCGCTCTCAAACAAAACGTGAAGAACGTGACATCACTTCCGAATCATAGCATTCAAAATAAGTAGCGTTTAATTCCCAACACCATTTGTAATATAACGGTGGTCTAGTGGGAGAATCCTCGCTTAGCACGCTGCAGGCTCGGGTTCGAATCCCGTACTCGCTCTTTTGTTTTTTTTCGAGGTCGTTATCTTCATCGTCTAGTTTACCAAATGTCGATGTGATGTTTTAATTGATAAATACGAATTCCTTACACATTTCGTTATCTTATTGTGAAATAGCAAACTAAGAGATATCTTTACTCGCTAGGAATTAACATAATATTATTTGAAGCGATTTTAGAAAATTTTGAAACCGCCATCTTGGTAATATTGATGACGTGATCACCATCGGTCAAGGTCAGGTCAAAAGTCATCCATCTTGCCATTTGCCTGGCGTTTTCTTGCCAGTCGACAAAAAACGATGAAATCACGTTGAAAATAAAATATACACTTTAAAATTGAGGCTGATCGAATATGACAAGACTCCATTGAATACAGCTGTGCAATTTACAGTCACCAAGATGAGCTAATTTCGGAGAGATTCGGTGAGATTCGGGAATTGAAAAAGGTAAGCCCTTCCGGTTTCCCAACTTCAAAGTGTTTGAAATCCCAGAATTTTCGCCAGAAACATTCTCTCTGACTGTGCAAAATTTGGGGAAAATAGTTCCCTTTTTTTATCGCATATGTGGTCAATTTTCACACAACTTATAAAATATGTATTCATGAATGTTCCCCAAACATTATTTTGTCAAAATATTTCAAAATTATTGAAATATGAGGAGAAATCACCGCGAAAGGAATTCTGAGTATAAGTTTTGTTGATAATAGTTTACCGCACGTGTTGTTTATTAGTTAATACGCGCAATTCAACCAATGAAATTGTCTAAATTTTACAATCACGCGACCTGAGCATGGGACTAGAACCAATCACGTCAGTTGTTTATTACGAAGTTACCATGCTTACGGTGAGATACCTGCCCGCCGCAGTGATATATCACTGCACGGGAGTTCGGAATTTGGTGCCAACAAGTGGGTGACGTCATCACACCGCTGCCTAACCAAACCCGTCTGGCACAGTTATTTACTTCTGACGTCGTAGATCTTGGCCAGACGAGGTCCAATGCTAAAAAGGGGGGATTTACTCCGGAAAAAACATGTCGCTGAATCATCACTTATTATTCATTCCCTATTAGCCATCCAACCAAAACATCAGGCTCCATGTAAACCCAAGTATTTATTTGAAATAAAGAGTATATTACTTGCACGTAAATGTGGTGTTTTGTTTGTTATATTGATGTTGAAATGGGCACAAGATTTCTTCAATATTTTCGTCAGCTCTCCGCACCGAATAAAGTCACGTGATGTGACGTAACATAAGTGTGACGCAATAATTTTTTAACTTTCATGGAACGAAAATACATTTCCCGGGAATCGATACATTCCAAATATTACGATTTGTTCAGCAGATTTGTTATCAAAATGTAGATTTCTTTATAAAACAGACGTATCTGTGTTGTATTTAGACTTGAAAGAAATATTGTGGACATTAAATACGATTTTTCGATTTGTTGAACTGACCGAATGTAGTACTGAACGAAATATGCAGCCGAGACTTCTCGATATCCTAAGAGATCACGAACAGATTGCAGAAGAATTTTTCTTTTGCTGCGTTTTATCGTTTCGTTCTTATCTATTAGCCGTCATCCAGCGATGGAAACCTAATATAAATACAAAGTTTGATACAAGGAACAAACACGTAAGTGTTTTTTATGATGTTTATTCATTTATCAGCACGTATTATACATTGAAAAACCAGTGTGTTTTTTCCGGAGTAAATACCCCATTTTTTGCATTGGACCTTGTCAGGCCCAGATCTACGACATCGGGAGTAGATAACTGGGTCAGACGGGTTTGGTTAACCGCTGCCTACTATAAGCAGCGAGCTGTGATACACACACACTAGTTTTCTGCATGAGAAAAATGCAAATTCTACCCAGAAATTCTGCATGAAAAAGCCAAATTCTGAATGAATTATAAAATAATGCGCCAAATTCTGCACGGGAAAAAGTAAAATTTTGTGGTGCAAGTATGTGCAAAAAGTGAAATTCTTGCTAAAATGAATAATTTTCTCCACAAAATAAACAATTCTTGAAATCCACTCATTCTGCTTTAATTAAGAAATATAGACCTCAGAGCAGGGGTTATATTGTCGAATACACCCAGCAGGGCTAGGCACAAACGTTTTCTGTACCCCGAACGACTGAAGGGAGTGAGGGGTTCGAAAGCTTTTGTGCCGAGCCCCAAGGGGTGTAATCAACGATATTACCCCTGCTCTGAGGTCTATATTACGATTCGACCATGAAAACTCACCAAATTGTTATGACGTCACACATTACACGTATTAACTGGGTTATTGATCTCGAATATAACCTAGCTGAAGCATTGACTTTGTTTACAGTTTATAGAAGGCGTGAATACAGTCATGTTCGAATCAGCAATAATGGACAACTACTGTAACTACTGTAGCAGATGCAATGTTAATTAATTAACAACAAAACTTCCCAAATGCTCACTTCACGCCTGGTGATCGTGAAAATGGGACGGAGGGGGGGGGGAGCAAGCAATTTCTGGTAGAAAAATGAACAAATCTGCAAAAATTATTTTTTCAAGAAAAGGTTTATGATTTCATTGCTAAACGAATAGGCGCACGGTATGGTAAAATATGTCACGTATTCTACGAATTTTTTTAGCCGATTCTCTTCTTAGGTATAAGATCTATTAAAAAAGGCGCAAAGCAACCAACGTGCAAGTCAATGTTTTTGCTTTAAATCAAGCATCAACGGTCTACACAACCTGCAATAAATATTTGTAAGTGACATTATCATCATGAAATTAATGATCTTAATGACTTTACAAAATACATTTCCATACGTTGTATAAAAAATAAACGAAAATAATTAAAATGGGACGGAGGGGGGAGGGGACGGAGGGGGGGGGAGCAATATGTCTATAAGATATGTAACATATATATTTGGCTTTCCGTGTGGCTTATTTCTGGTTTGTGAATCAAAAAAATCAAAATGGCTGCCTTGAGCAGGAATTCGCTTTTACTTAAGATCTCTTCTAAGAATGGTTACATGATACATTAGATCTCAAATATTGTATTATCTTTATGATTTGTCCCTTTGAAATTCCTAGATGGTCTTGGGTCCCAAATGCCATCATGAGAATTCATTGCCTTCTGTTAGCTTCATTCTAGAAGGTATTTCTAGTTGAAGACAGAAAGAAGTGATGAGTATTAGAATGCCCAAATGTCTCTAAGACCTGGTCTGTCAAGGCTTGTTTACAGGTTTCCAGCCAAACCAAAGGGATTCATCTAAAATTTCCAATTAGGTTTCTACATATAAAAGTTTAGAACTGATTAGTGTTGGGCATTCTGGGTAAACATTAAAGTGCCCACTTTGGATTTTCCGTCCTAAAATCTTGTCTGTCAAGGTTTGTCTACATGTTTCCAGCCAAACCTTTGAGGGATTCATCTAAAATTTCCAGGGATGTTTCTACGTACGTATGAAAGTTTAGAACTGACCAATTTTTGGCATGGGGCGGCCATTTTGGATTTTCCATCCTAAAATCTTGTCTACCAAGGCTTGTCTGCGGGTTACCAGCCAAACCATTTGACAAATTTACTTCAAATTTTTACATATGAGACATAGTCTTGAGCTGATTAACTTTTTGATGGCCATTTTGAAAGTTTTAAGATAAATCTTGTCATTATTCAAGGAAAACCATAGCAAATTTTACACACGCTCATTGCCTGAGTGGTAAGAAGTTCTAGTCTAAGAGCTGATCAACTTTCTGTGGCAATCTTGTGTAAATAGGGTATTTAACTGTTCATTTTTAAGCATCAATTGCTCTCATTAATTATGCAATATTGTATGCTCCATAATAATTTGGCGTACTTTTTTTGCCAATTGCTCTCATTTATTATGCAATATTGTATGCTCCCTAATAATTTGGCGTACTTTTTTCCCACCTTTTTACTTTTCAACCAATCAGATTTGTTGATTGGATAAACACATAATGGAGGAAGACTTGGTGAGAAATTATCCCATATTTTGTAATATTTTTAATTGATATAATAACCCTAGAGATTAATTACATTCATATTCATAAAGTAGATATTACAAGGTTCATGTACATATAAATTATTAGATGTTTCGATAGAAATATGAACTTGAAATTGTAATCTTAGAAACTTGTCAACTTTGTGAACAAAATCTATATTTTGTAAACAGACATTTACATTTTGGGTATTACTTTATTCAAGGCAACAATGTTATAGCAGATACATATCAATCAACCATCCAATCAACCACAGCTGTATACAGTTAGCCCATAGGGTAAGCATATATATTTTAGAGAATATGCATTTCACTTTGAATATTGCATTTATATTGCATTTCTCATTTTCTCATATAAGATAGCGTAATTGCTTCTATATTAGAGATAGTTGTATTCACAGGATACATTTGGTCATTTATGTAATAATGGTATATATTTCTAGCTTATTCTGCATAATGTAGATGGTCATTGAAATGCACATTGTTGTTTGAAATGCGCATATGCACAATGTTCAATGCCAAATATCTAAGCTATTTATAACCACTTTTATGTAATTGTGTGTTGATTCAGGGATGATATGTTACGTATTCTATTTCTGCATTGGTAATTTTATCCATACCCAAAATGTTGTAATTTGTACTTTTACAGGCTGTCTGTCTATGTCTGTCTGTGTCTATGTCTGGCTGATTACAATAAACCATTTTAAATCTAAGATGATCTTATGTGACGCCATTTAGCCACTTAAAGCCACCACTACAAATGGTACTGCGGGTATACAAATGGTACTGCGGGTATACAAGAAGTGTTACTGCTACACGGGTAAACAAACTGTACTGCAAGGAATCTACAGGAATCAAGTTATACAATTATAGGATCTACATGGTTATACAATCGTAAGGTCTACAGTATATAATCTACAACAGGCAGAAGCAGAAGTGATACTCAAAACAACCTAATTTTGAAATCTCTATTTCATATCTCTTATATTGGTGGAAAAGTTAGAATCATGAACTTTAGATTTTTCAATCAAAACAAAGTTAGGATATATATTGGCAATTGTCCAAGGTCAAGCTATTCAGTTAACCATGATAAAAAAACTCAACCACCTGTAGCTTTAAAACACTGATGAATGGCTTATAAAAAGCTTACTGTGTTGAAACAATAAACTTTGGAAAAAGGTAGCATTTATTAAACACCAACTGGTAATACTTTGCCAATATTTGTATTAGAACTCTTGTTGTTATATGCTTGAGTGATTACTGACATTGAGTGTTTACACTTTCGTGGTGACCTATAATTATATAATTATATTAGTGTGCATGAACATTGCCACATTGCGTACACAATACTCCCACATACTAGGGTGACATCTATCTTTATCAGATAATATTTATGTGGTACCATCTACCCATGTCAATTATAAGTGTGACATCTATAATTACAATAGCATCCTATGGTTGATCATTGACTTAGGTGTATACAATATACATGCCATCTATTGGTATACAGGGTTATATAAGGATGATATCTATCCATGTAAACTATTTGGGTGACATCTATTGATGCAACATATATAATTATCTGCCATCTATTGGTTTGCAGATATAGCATACTATATATTGCCAAGCTTTATTGTGTTGGTATACATTACTGACATCTATTGGTAAATAATTATTACATTTTGCCAATATATTTAATATCATATCACACTTAGTGATTTTAACTCTAATAATATTTACATCATATCACACTTTGTGATTTTAATTCTGCGGCTTATATTTTTAATTTCGTGTTTGATATTTTATCGCGATTTTTTCCGGAGGCTATTCAAATCACAATGCCGCCCAAAAAAGCTAATCCAAAGGAGGAAGAAGAGGACTTGGAACAAGAAAAATATTATGACCCGACTGAATTTGAAAACATGAAGGAGGAATTACTGAGATTGAGGAAATTGAGTCAAAGATTCAGCCAATTTATGGAAATTGAAAAGAAGCCAACACAACCAGTACAAAAAATAAAATTCCCTAAAAGGCCAAAATTAGGAAACTTCTCAGGAAAACCAGAAACCACTGATATTTGGGACTGGGTTGAAGACGCTGAATTGGCAATCAAGAAACTTGATGATGATGAGGAAAAGGTTGACTTTCTACTTGAACATCTAGAAGCACCAGCTAGACGTGAAGTACACTATATTGAACCTTTGACAACTAGGAACATATTCAGAACACTGAAGGAAGTCTATGGAAGAGAATTTTCTGCAAGCCAAACATTTAGGAAATTCTACACTACTGCTCAAAAGAAAGATCAATCAGTGAAAAGTTTTACACAGGAACTTCTTAGATTGATGGACATAATAAAACAACATAGAACAGTTCCAAATGAAAATGAACTATTGTGTCATCAACTAACAGAAAACCTTAACGATCCACACTTGAGATGGGAACTAAAGAAGTATGAGGATGACCACCCTAATCCATCGTTTCAGAAATTACGCCACATTGCTTTAGAGTACGAAGATAATGAAAACAGAAAAAATGAAGAGTCTGAACATCACTCAAGGAAAGAAAAGTCCTACAGTGTCCAAGAAAAGGATCCAGTATTCACACAGATAACCTCACAATTAGATGAATTCAAGTCTGCAATCACATCCATGCAAGATAATATGAAAACAATGACTGAGAAGATTAATCGATTGGAGAAAGGACAACAAATGATAATGGAGCAGAACGCCAACAATCAATTCCAGTATGAAAACAGAAACGACTATTCGTATCCACAGAGAAGTCATAGAGGACAATTTAATGGAAGAAGACCACAAAGAGGACAATTTAGAGGCAGACAAACGGCACAGTCAAATCAACGACAATTTAATTTAAATGCTCATGACCTGGGAAACGCCAGAGTCCCTTCATGAATGACGGCCAAGATGGGACTGATATCAGTAAAGACCGTTCATCTTATCTGTCCAAAACAGTCAAGAATACCCCTTCAACACTTATCACAATTGGAGATGTCACGACAACTGGAATTTATGACACTGGCTCAAGTGTTACCTTAATGTCACACGATTTTTTCAAACAAAATTTTGAACATGAATCAAATCTCTACAAGGACAAATGGATTAAAATAACAAGTGCTAATGGTTCGGGAATCCCCTACATCGGTTCTTTAATCACAACTGTAACCGTGGACAATGTACAACTTGAGACATCCATCATGGTTTGTGAAGGTCATGAACCAAGTACATTCATCATTGGCTCTAATATCCTACAACACTTACCAAGTTTTGCGCATCTTTACAAGAAATCGGAGGACAGTGAAAAATCTCAATTTGTTAGATGTTCTGGACCAGAAGAGAAGTTTATTCCAGCAGGATCTAATGTGAATGTTGATGTTTCGACAGGATCGTTCAGAGGAACAGGAATTGTTGAAAAACTTACTTCTCCATTACCTGGAAACTTACAAATAAGTCCTGGCTTTATAGACACAAAATGTGGAAGATCTTGTATAACAGTGACAAATATGACAGAAAGTGATATATGGTTAAAACCCAGAACTCCATTAGGAACAATTATACCTGCGAAACAACAATGTTACAGAACTAGTTATGACATCATGACAAACTCACTACATGTTGCAGACATACCATCTATGCCAACGAAGGATGATTCAACAACTGATGTTTACTCTAACATAGACCAAGAATCAAAACCAGCAAATGACCAATATACAATGAAAATGAAAACAGCTATAGAGAAAACACTACAAAACTTTCCGGGAGATGAGGAAACTAAACAAAGAGCGAGAGAAATGTTCATGAAACACACACCTATATTTGCATTTGAAAAAGAAGACCTTGGTTGTACTGAAGCTTTGAAACATGAGATACCACTTCTTGATGATCAACCGATAAAACAACCCTTCAGACGTATTCCACCTACACTGTATGATGAAGTACGAGAACATATCGATGACCTGATCAGCAAAAAAATTATTCAAGAAAGCTCAAGCCCATATTCAAGTCCAATTGTGTTAGTCCGAAAGAAAACAGGAAAACTAAGACTGTGCGTTGACTATAGAATGCTGAACAACAAAACAAGAAAAGACGCTTATCCGTTACCCAGGATACAAGAGTCCATGGACGCTCTAGTAGATGCTAAGCTATTCTCTGTAATGGATCTCCAACAAGCTTATTATCAAGTTCAAGTAGCTGAAGAAGACATATATAAAACAGCCTTCACAACACCCTTTGGTCTGTACGAATATCTTAGAATGCCCTTTGGTCTAACAAACGCACCTGCAACTTACCAACGACTTATGCAAATGGCGTTCAGAGATGAGATTTTTAAATCCATACTAGTTTATCTCGACGACTTGATTGTATACTCAGAATCAATTGAAAATCACATTGAGAGACTTGAAAATGTATTCGGCATCCTACAGAAGTTTGGCCTGAAATTAGAACTTTCAAAGTGCTCATTTTTTAAAGAAGAAGTCAAATATCTTGGCATGAAAGTGTCAAAAGATGGTGTCCAGCCAGATCCTAAGAATATAAAAGTGATCGAGGAATGGCCAGTTCCAGAGAATGTGAAAGAATTACGAGCATACATGGGATTCAGCAGCTACCATAGAAGATTCATCAAGCAGTTTGCCAAGATTGCAACTCCTTTATATAATATTCTCTCCAAAGTTGGAACTGTAAAGAAAAGAAGATCAAAGAAAGTATCAATAAAAGAACACTGGAATGACATTTGTCAAGAAGCCTTCATGGAGATAAAGAGAAGATTAAAATCTGCTCCTATTCTAGCTTTTGCAAACTATAACCTCCCATTTATAGTAGAAACCGATGCAAGCAACAAAGGCCTAGGATGTACTCTTTTACAAGAACAAGATGGTGTTAAGCGAGTGATAGCTTATGGCAGCCGAGGACTAAGAGGTTCTGAAAGAAACATGAAGAACTATTCCAGTAAGAAATTAGAACTGTTAGCCTTGAAGTGGGCAATCACCAACCAATTCAGAGATTATCTTCTGGGATCATACTTCACAGTATATACTGATAATAATCCCTTGACATACATCTTCAAGAAGAAAAAGCTTCCTGCATTGGAACAAAGATGGATAGCTGATTTGGCATCATTCAGATTTGATATCATCTACAAAGCTGGAAAAGAAAACACAATAGCTGATATATTATCAAGACTTCCAAGATCAGGAGCAACTGAGAGAGATGACGACTCTGAAGAATCTGAACAAGAAGAAGCAGCTATGACGGTACATGTTGAAGAAGAGGAAAAGTTTCCAAAGGAACTACAAGAACAGAATACAATGGAAGTAATAGCAGCTCATTGTGAAACTACAATTATTCCTCCTGAGATTCACAGTTTAGCATTAAAACAAGAATACACACGTCAAACTGATAGCAGAGTTCAAAAGGATGACAGAACAGCAAGCACTATATTTCCAACAATGAAAGATGGTTATGAAAAAATCCAGGACAAAGACAAAGATATCCGTGTCATTAAGAAATGTGTCAAAGAAGGACAGCACCCAAACAAGATTGAACAGAAAAAACTGTCTAAAACATCCAAAGCTCTACTTCGGAATTGGAACCGTCTAAATATTATCAAAAATGTTCTAGTAAGAAAAATCAAGGACAACAATGGAAATGAAACTTATCAAATCATAGTCCCACAATGTATTCGTGAAGATGTATTGAAAGCTAACCATGATATGAGCGGACATCAAGGATCTGACAGAACTGAAAAACTTGTAACAAAGTCTTTCTTCTGGCCAGGAATGTATACAGATATACGAAACTATGTACGAGATTGCTCAAGATGTTTGTATTCCAAGAAACCAGTCAGAAATGTAATTACGCCATTGGGAAGTTTAACAGCCAAACGCCCACTTGAGTTATTATTTCTAGACTTTACACTTTTGGAAAAATCTTCCGATGGAATCGAAAATGTCCTTATAATTACTGACGCATTCACAAAATACACTCTTGCAATTCCTACAAAGAATCAAAAAGCGGATACAGTCGCAAAAGTCCTAGTCAACAATTGGTTCTATAATTTTGGAATACCAATGAGAATCCACTCGGACCAGGGACGAAATTTTGAGAGTGAAATTATTGCAAGCTTATGCCAGCTCTATGGAATCAAAAAATCTAGAACAACTCCATACCATCCTTCGGGAAATGGGCAATGTGAACGTTTCAATAGATCGCTCCACTCGCTACTGAGAACACTTTCCGAAGAGAAAAAGAAAAAATGGACGAAGCATATACGAGATGTTGTCTTTGCATACAACAATACTCCTCACAGTTCAACAGGTTACTCTCCATTTTACTTGATGTTCGGCAGAGAGGCAAGAACACCAATTGATATACAGCTAGGATCCTTAGATGTAGACACTCAACAAGAAAACTGGGTCACAGAACATAGTGAAAGATTGAAATATGCTTATAAAATGGCAAATATTCAACTGGAACAAAATTCATCAAAAAGGAAGGAATATCAGGAAAAGAAAGTAACACACAAAAACGAAGACATTGAGATAGGATCTGTAGTATTACTAAAGAAATTTCATCAAGGAAGAAACAAAATCCAAGATACTTATGATCAAAAAGAATACATAGTTGTGAATAGGAAAGGAGATGTATATGAAATTCAAGATGAAAGTGGTGAGAAGAAAAATGTAAACAGACAAAACATAAAACAAAAACCACTCACTACTAGAGATAGTCAAAAGAAAGAAATTGTGAGAACTGAGTCAAAATCAGATGAACATGACAACAGGAGATACAATTTAAGAAAAAGAAAGAGTGCAAAGTCGGAATCAAGTGTTAAAGACAACGAAGAAGATTCTGATGATTCTGATTTCTATTAAAGAAATTCGAATAGCCTCGCGCGAGTTTTAACTACGTGAAAAATGGAATAGCATATCCAACAGATGTTTAATCATATAAAAATGAATAAAAATACAAAAATATTTATAGTTAAATGTTAAAATTTTAAATTTAAGTGTGCTGTTTTACATGTTTGTAATATCTTAACTTATGTAAGTAAACATACTCATAATAGTTAGGATCGTGGTTGTTTAGCTTAAACATCTAGCTTTATCATATTGGATATTATGCATTATAGGGGAGGAATATCCTCAATATTATGATTACAACTTTACATATGTAATAGATACAATAATTTGATGTTAGTTTATATTTTATAATTTTTGTAATTGTGACCGAGTTAAGGTATCTGCGGTGCATTGATAGACATGTCCGCGTGAATGTAAATAGGGTATTTAACTGTTCATTTTTAAGCATCAATTGCTCTCATTAATTATGCAATATTGTATGCTCCATAATAATTTGGCGTACTTTTTTTGCCAATTGCTCTCATTTATTATGCAATATTGTATGCTCCCTAATAATTTGGCGTACTTTTTTCCCACCTTTTTACTTTTCAACCAATCAGATTTGTTGATTGGATAAACACATAATGGAGGAAGACTTGGTGAGAAATTATCCCATATTTTGTAATATTTTTAATTGATATAATAACCCTAGAGATTAATTACATTCATATTCATAAAGTAGATATTACAAGGTTCATGTACATATAAATTATTAGATGTTTCGATAGAAATATGAACTTGAAATTGTAATCTTAGAAACTTGTCAACTTTGTGAACAAAATCTATATTTTGTAAACAGACATTTACATTTTGGGTATTACTTTATTCAAGGCAACAATGTTATAGCAGATACATATCAATCAACCATCCAATCAACCACAGCTGTATACAGTTAGCCCATAGGGTAAGCATATATATTTTAGAGAATATGCATTTCACTTTGAATATTGCATTTATATTGCATTTCTCATTTTCTCATATAAGATAGCGTAATTGCTTCTATATTAGAGATAGTTGTATTCACAGGATACATTTGGTCATTTATGTAATAATGGTATATATTTCTAGCTTATTCTGCATAATGTAGATGGTCATTGAAATGCACATTGTTGTTTGAAATGCGCATATGCACAATGTTCAATGCCAAATATCTAAGCTATTTATAACCACTTTTATGTAATTGTGTGTTGATTCAGGGATGATATGTTACGTATTCTATTTCTGCATTGGTAATTTTATCCATACCCAAAATGTTGTAATTTGTACTTTTACAGGCTGTCTGTCTATGTCTGTCTGTGTCTATGTCTGGCTGATTACAATAAACCATTTTAAATCTAAGATGATCTTATGTGACGCCATTTAGCCACTTAAAGCCACCACTACACTTGCTTTCCTGGTCAATGAGCCCAAACTGTTGTGGTACGATTTTGTTCCTAACATATTTAACCATACTGTGCGCTTTTCATACAGCAATTCAACTGTAAGCTTTCTCTTGAAATATTTGTTGAATATCTAGCAGAAATTGCTTCCCCCTCCGTCCCATTTTCCCAATCACTGGGAGTGTATATGCATGTACATGTACTTTTTTGTATTTCAGGTAGGAACTGTCCCGTTTGCAGGTTCAGGAGTTGCTGGAATAGGGTAGGTGCCTTTGAACTAAATATACGTATCGTTGAACATCATTTTTGTCAAAAATAAGATCTTTGTCACATTTTTGTCTCATTCTGTTCCTTTAGCAGTTATACATAGCTATGAATACATTTTAAAGGTAGAATCAGATATATAGGGGTGACAAAATCACAAGCAACATGTACAATTGACCTACCAATCTATTCATATTTACAATCTCAATTACAATATCTCCCAAAAGATTCACAATATTTTATAAATTGGTGAAGTTATTATGGATCTTAAGTGCAAAAATGGGTGAGAAATGTTTAGATTCCCCAAAATAATAACTATGGTTATCATTCTTATAGAATAATAATACATTATTATAAGCTTTTTTTGTTTTCCTGAAATAAAGTGTCCAATTTGGGGATTTTTAGAAAATAGACATGACAAGGAATGACATAAGCCAGAAATATTCTAAAATTGAAAAAAAATTGTTTGATTGCTCATTATATCTGATTCTCTCTTTAAAGAATAAATAAATATTTCTTCACATCACAGTATGGGACAAGCTCAAATCATCATTACCTTCTCGTCAAGTTCAATAACATGACAATTTTCCATTTGTAATTTTGTCAATTTTGCCATATCAAACAGTTCTCTGTATTTTACAAGTGACCCAAGAGGGGCAGCTATTCTAATTTTTCCATAGGGGTAGTGGGATAAATGTGCAGATTCAGAAACAGGATGTTTTTGTCAACAATCTCATGTTTAAAATGCAGAGGAGGAGTTTTTCCAAAGGATCCAAAAATTGCCCCCAAAGATTTCGTTGAAAATAATATCGAAATAGTTACTTTTATCAATTATGAATTTACAGTATTCAAAACGAAATTAGGTCACTCAGATTAAAACTAAGGTCATTCAGTGCATTTAGTTTTATTATGGAATTCATTCTTAGTATCATTTTAGGAGTATGTTAGGCTTCACTCATGAACATTTAAGTATATTGACCATTCATCAGTCCACATATTAAAACATCATTAAGGTAAAACACTAAGGGAAACATATTGAAAATGCATACCATGAAATAACCCCTAGATATGTAATACAGTGTGTTCAAAAAACACAACAAGCAAAAACATTGTAAAACAATAAAATCAGTGATGTAAGTGTAACCTTCAAGGGTTTCTAAAAATGAGGCCTCTGAATGAGTCAAGCACCATTTGATTCAACTGTTGTGAAAAAGTGTCATTATCAGGAATGCTGAAAGCTCTCCTTGAGCCCGACATGAAAGTTCAACTGATGAATGATCTAATGAATAAAGAAACAATCTTATACCCCCCCTCATCATTTATTCAGGTACCACTTTCAAAATCCAAGTCCAGTGCTTTTAAC
>CAIIXF020000013.1:458507-492507 GCA_903813345.2 Owenia fusiformis
GCAAATTTACATAATAAAAAAACATGCGACGTTTTGAAATGTCTCAAATCACCAAATATGATGTAAAAATTTGAAAAAAGTGAAAGTTACAGAAAACTAATAGAAACTGAAAATTTTCAATAACACAAAAAAGCAAAATATAAAACCACGGAATATTGCAAAAAGTATAGTATCTGGTATTCAGATGAATGAATGACTAATACAAACTAGACAATAGCAATGCCAAAGCGTAGCAAATCCCATCGAACAGCAATGGCTGGAAATATTTACAAAAATTGTCATTAGACAGTGTGTCATGCTTATAGTATTCACATACCAATTATGAACAAAATTGCTCCACTATTTTTTGAGTTACAGCAAAAATAGTAAAATAATGAGTAAAGGCCGCCATTTGTCAAGGTGGTCGCCATGTGCTTCTTTAATATCAACATTTCTAGCTTTATTAATGTCCTATATCATTTTTTTACATTTAAAACATATTGCTATTACAGTTTTACACATTGCACCTAAATAACTGTAAAATTGACACTAAATGGCTGCCATTTTTAAATGAGTGACCATTTTAAAAATCAGCTTTCTAACAGAACTTCTACCCCTATAGGGCATATATGTACAAAATATTAACAAAATCAGGCCAATGGTATTCGAGTTATTGCCCTAACGGACACACAGACGTTTATACGGACGGACGTACATACGGACAAACGGACAGATGGATGGAGGCATTCTCTATATCCCTCCGAATTTCATTCGATGGGATAATGAATACATACCTATGCAAATCACTTTCGCAGGGTTAGGATGCTACATAGTCAGTTTGATGTATCCAGTACCTGAGATTGATTGACTAATTCACTCAAACACACTAGATGTCATATTCATACTCACATACTACAACACTGCAACTGGAAGCTTAGTGATAATAAATGAATAATAAAAAGAGCACAGGTAGTAACTTATCCAATGCCCTTGACTATTCAGAAAATCCCCAAGACTGAGTGTTTCATTACATATTTTCACTACATTCATACACACTGTCTTAAAAACATACAGTGGAACACTTTCGTCATCGATGAATCAATAAGCACAATTGTCTATCTCATGACCTGTAATTGCAAAAACAGTTGTCTATCTTGATTTATCCTGAAATGTTTACAGCCCAGGAAATTCAGCATCTTTAAATGACATAAGTTATGCACAGACATTTTCACTCAATTGTTCCCAATGACTTGGAACAAGAAACTCTGCCACTTAAAGCCCAGCCATTGATCATAAATGAGTGAAAATATATAAAGCCCACACCCAATTAAACTTCCAGGTTATAGCACCAATCACCTTACCTGATGTATCCAGAGCTCTATACTACTTGGCTAGATTCCATTACCCAGGATGCCTAAAGGGTTCACTCAGTTACATACTAACAAATGCTCGACTGTCCTTAAGGAATCACAACTTGAGTTGTCAAATTTTTATAACTGAAACCCCAGACAGTGATCATTCATTGACTATAAACATGTTTCTCAAACTCACAACATCTAGGTAACAGCATACCTACCCAGTAGCTCTAGATGATGAAATATAACAATAGTCATATAACACTGCTCTCCATCTAGTTTACAAGGTTACAACATAGATGACCATTTTTAGAACTGTTGTTAATAGTTTACCTTTTTTAGGTCTAACTTGGACCTCTTGACATATTCTCTTTTCCTCAATCCTTTTGGTTTTCTCGCCATGGCTGTGTAAATAAAAAATAAAAAATAAATAATCAAGACAATAAATATACATTTTCTATGATATATGCCTGATTTAAAAAACTTCAGAAATTAACTTTTTGTATCATGTATGACAAAGAGCTTGAGTGTTACGCTATTTTTCATTTTATATGCAATTTAAAAATTTCAACAGTTAAATATAAGCTATTTTTATTTCATCTAAAATCAAATGTATCAATTGAGGCAATTTAAGTATAAAATCTAGCCAAAATTTAAATTCATCTTATTGTTACATTGTCATACTTAATTAGTCAAAACATGATTGAGTATATGGTTTGTATTTATGAATGAGTATTCAATAAAATCATGTTTGAAGGACACCAGAACTATGCTTAAAATTTAAATACTAAATATTTCGTTTGAGATTCTGTTAAAAATTCAATATATATATATGGTGCGCTTAATAAACTTTCAACTTCACTATTGTATTTATGGTATGGGATATATTTATCATAAGTGTATTTCTATTAGGCATATATATCATAGAATTTGTATTTTTAATTCATTGAATAAAATGTTATGTAAAATTATAGCACAGTAGATAGTGTAACCAATTTCAACTGTTTATCCTTTGGGTATTGAGTGTGAGTGTATCAAAATATGACAAATTATGACAAATTATGACAATATATCATTACGAAAGAAAGTTTGATAACATAGTCACTTTGCTTGTATTTGCAAATGCAACTATCAGCTGTCGGATACTGGATTAGCTTAATGTTTTATGGTCAACCCATTTAAATATGAATATTACATGCCACTATTTTGTTCATATTAAAATGAATTGGTCATAAAATAGTAGGTTAATCCAGTAGCCAACAGCAAGTTGCATTCACTAATATAAACTCAGCCAATTAAGCAATATGTTAACTTTAAAGTGAACAATTTATTACAATGTCTAATACAAAATTGATGAGACCTTAGAAAAATAAAATGTACATTTAATACTATAATAAAATAATCCTTAATTGAAGAAATTAGGTATAATTTTAAAAATATACCACTATGGACAAAATATTGTAAGAGGGTATAGCCAAACCAATACAGTGACAAGGATATTACAGATGGAAGAATCATAGAACACATGAAAGGCAAAAGAGGAACTAGCAAGAACTGGTCTTAAGTAGAAGGCATTAGTTGAAAGAGTAGTAGAAGGAATATATAAGCACAAATGCCAAATGGGAGCTGTGACTAAAAACTATAAAGAAACCCAACAAGAAAAGCAAACTCTAAGTGTAAATCTGTCATAAGAAAAGTAGACCCTTTATATCCCAAAACCATGATCTAACGTGAAAACAAACAATGTCTAACATCCCCCCCCCCTCCAATCGAGAAGCAGTATCACAATCCAGGACCAGAACACCAAGGGACATTTCATTCATACAATGAAGTCATTACAATACATGTTGAAGAAAAATTGAAAAAATTGATAGCCAATACTCATAACATCAAAACAACATCATTAAATGAACAATGAGTAACAAGTACACACTGGCATGCTGAAAATTCCAATTAAAAAACTTGTTCACATGAAGGCATGACCAACTCCATGAAAAGAAAACGACACATCCTCAGTAATTTGATCTTGTTAAGGCAAAGGGCACTTGGAAGAAACCCAGGAGAAGTGTACTGACCACCACAAGAAGTTGGTTCACAATTCAAGGTTGTTTGGTTGATTTGCATTAAAACTTCTATTGCCAAATCACTGCACTATAATGATACTCATCAGACCAGATATTCTCCTGTCTTAAAATAGTACAAAGCATAACAAGGACAAAGGTCACAGTGTCATGAGGATGCAAAAAAGATCTGATTGAAGAAGTTGCCAAAGGCTGTATTGTCCATTTATTGTCCAATTGAAATTGGATGAAAGAGATTCCCTTCATTCACCCCACACTACACAACATAGCTTAAGGTTGAGCGAGTATTAATCGCTATTAAGGAATTCTAATTGCAAAAAAACTGATTAGTAGATGCACTTACCTTGTACTTAATTTTAATGGATATATAACATCATATGCAGTTATAGGTTGTTATAAAGGAAGTGTGTGGTAACAGCAGCTCATCACGTGAGCTAATAATAACTGATAAGTAGATTCACTCACCTTGTAATTCATTTTAATAGATATACAACAACCAATTATAGGTCGTTATAAAAGGAAGTTGAATTTCTTCCACTTTGGAAGATTCATATTATCATTCACAATGGAAACATACATAATCTTAGAACACATTTGTACTTTAAAAAGAAGTTGTGTTAGTTCTCAATAAGATTTTTAGACTGAGTTTGATTTATAATACATTCCTTTGGTTAACATGGCAGAATGTTCACAGTTCAAATTTGATTCAAAGATGTAAATGCTTTCTTAATTTATATTTGTAGAATTTTTTTGGTGACCAAAAATATTAGAAATAAAATAGTGAGATTCTGCATTTTAGTCTAAAGATTCAGTGAGAACCCTATAGTAAATAGGTTGATGGACTTAAAACTATCTGATTACCAATTACCAATGTTGACAGAACATGTACTCCCCATAGCAGCAAACCTGAAAATACTTCTATTTCTTCCAGTTGTAAGTAAATGCTCACTTCCTGTCCATTCTTATTTTGCTGATTGTTTTTTCCATCTTTTTCATTTAGCCTCAGATTGGTTTGTTATATCCATTCTTCTTTGAAAGTATTCTTTTGTCATTGAATGTATCTTTATGTTTGTGTGTTTTCATCAGCCCTCTTGTTAATGCCACATTTTCCTTAATTTGTTATCCATTCTCAGGTCAAACTCTCCAGTACATAAATAACTAGACATGTAAATTGAACAAGTTCAATTTAAGACTCCAGATTTCAGACTTTTTTTAAGCTGAGTCATCCAAATACTTGTAAGCTGAGTCATTCAGAATAAGCTGAGTCAGCTAGAATATAGACATTTAGACAACTCTTAAGAATGTTATCTTCGACTCCATTGGCTTAACATGGGGATATCATCATATCGACTTTTCGAGACTTCAAACCGCTATAACTATCTAATCAGAAGTTGGATCGAAGTTTAGTTTAAAGATTCTGATTCCTGAGAAAATTCTACCCTTAATTCATAGCTCATATGTTAAATTTGGAGAACTTTTTATTTTGACCTACTTTTCGGACACCATATCTCAAAAGTGGGTCAAAATACTTTCTGACGGCAGAAGGCTAACATTATAAGCACTCTCTTTGCTACCTGTATACAAAATTTCGAAGCAAATCATTAAAGTGTAATGCCAGAATTGCAAAAATAAGGAAAAACTATGAATTTGACCTAGATTTTGACCTAGGCATTTTGGTGTCCAAATTTTAAAGCTAGATAGCCTTCGAGGTCCCCTTCTTTTATAGGCTTTCAGAATTTTAAGCTGTACTCAGTTTAGATCTGGTATTTTACACTTCAAAAAAATCTTTTTTCTCATTGACATAACATGGGGCACCAAATTTAGCGATTTTTGAGCTTTCAAAACGCCATAACTTCCGAACCGAAAGTCGGATTGAAATTTGGTTTGCAGATTCGGATTCCTGGGAAAATTCTACCTTTAATTCATAGCTCATATGTTAAATTTGGACAACTTTTTATTTTGACCTTCTTTTCGGACACCATATCTCAAAAGTGGGTCAAAATACTTTCTGACGGCAAAAGGCTAACACTATTAGCACACTCTTTGCTACCTGTATACAAAATTTTGAAGTAAATTATTAAAGTGTAGTGTCAGAATCGTAAAAATAAGGAAAAACTATGAATTTGACCTAGATTTTGACCTAGGCATTTTGGTGTCCAAATTTTGAAGCTATGTAGCTTTTGAGGTCCCCTTCTTTTATAAGCATTCATTATGTTAAGCTGTACTCAGTCTATATCTTGTATTTTACACTTCGAAAAAGTCTTTTTTCCCATTGACTTAACATAGGCACCAAATTTAGCGATTTTTGAGCTTTCAAACCGCTATAACTTCCGAACCGGAAGTCCGATCCAAATTTGGTTTGCAGATTCAGATTCCTGAGATCATTCTACACTTATTTCATAACTCATATGTTGAATTTGGAGACCTTTTTGTTCTGACCTACTTTATGGACGCCATATCTCAAAATCGGTAAGAGTAATCAAAATTCTGATGTCATATCTTTGATTCGCCTTTTTCTAAGCTACACGATGAAAAAAAGATGAAGGAGTTACGAAGAATATTGACAAAGATATGATGAAGAATGTTGAAAATGTAAGATTTGACCTAGTTCTTGACCTTTTACCTAGATAAAAATTTGACCTAATTTCCCAGAAAGCCAGATACATTCCCTAGTCAACCATGTAGGTTGAATTAAGTAAGATGTTATAGTTGGAGAGAAAATATGTTAGGAGGAAGAAGAAAGAAAAAAGAAGAATAATAATAAGAAAACAGGCAAAAACAATAGACTCCAGATTTTCAATCTGGAGTCTAATAAATATATCCACTTAAAACCTAACCACTTCGAGTAAACTTGCTTGGACACATCTCATTTAGCAATTGCATCTTGGTTAAACAAAGCAAGAATCACAAGAGTCTGGTACTACTGATGCCTTGTATTGACTGCTTGACTTTCCCAGCAATGTCTGCATTCATAGAATAAAGCATACAAAAGATAAATAAACTGATTGAATAATATAATGTGGCAGATACAGAAATACAGTCACTGCAGGTTAAATTATTGGTAATGCAATACCCCAAAGAGAAACAATTCTAATGCCAAAGCTTAAGATCCAAGGGTGGAGCAGGTGGTTTCAGAGAAGCTTGCAAGAACCACAGCAAGAATTATGGCTTCTGGTTACCTCATCACAAAGTCATATACAGCAGTCCAGCGTTTCCTTCTCTTAAATCTTGGAGATATCACCTAAAGTAGTTTAAAGCAATTTGGTTTTCATCCTGGAGTTTGGTAAATCAACCTACCTACAATTTGAAATTAACAGCATTTAAGAAAAATGTTCTAAATTCTAAATGGGCATGGCTTTTAAATAATTTCAAGCCTCAGACATTTAAATGTCCTTATTTCTTAATTGAAACAGATTGATTTCCATTTATCTACAATGTTCCATCTATTCTTGCAGGTTCTGTCTTTCTGAAACCAGGCATAAACATGCAAACTGTCAGCACCTATTTGTTACAAATGCTCAACTCCAACTGCTATTACACATTCCACAAAAACGAAAAAGTATAATATAGAATAAAAGTTGACCAAAAATAGAAAAACATGCAGACTGACACTGACACTAAATTACTGAACAAGCTACTGTACACCCAGTACACCCAGTTTTAATTTCGCAAATTTTGAGAAATACCAATTTCGCGGCCATTAAATTTCGCGGATTTCAAAGGTTTAAATTCCATTATTCTCTGAATCCTCAAGCTCTGTAAACTAATTTACCTTATCTACAGTAATCATATTTGGATAAGATTTACAATTTCTAGATCTTAGTCAACGGCATTGTTGCACCTCAGCCTTTAATTCGCAAAATTAACGATGATTTATTTTCACGATTTTAACACAATCGCGAAAAGCGCGAAACTAAATCGCACGCGAAAAATACCGGGCGTACAGTATGTTCTTGAGGTTTAAATTATTTCTGAGTCAATTTTCTGATTGACCAGCACCTTTTCATATGGACCGAAACTGAAGTACTCCGGATTATGTTGAGCAGCTTAATTTGATATCAACCACCTGACTTTTAAGGTCAAAGGGTTGTTTTAGCAGTCTCAGTTTTGCCCTAAATGTCTACACTGTTTGCCAGAGATGAATGATGTGTGCTAGTTGCTAGTGTATCACTTTGATTGGTTCCTCCTGATCCATCTGGTATTTGTTGTTCAGCCAAAAATTGGATTCCTCTCTATGCTGATACAGTGTTTGTCTTTAATTTGGCAAAGGAGTTCATGACCATTAGACTGACAATCACAATGTTACAGCACTTTAAACAACATGCCCCAGTGGCTAATATTGGGCTGTAGGCAAACCTGCTCATGTCATCTAAATTGTCCTATCTGACTTCTACCTGTGGGTATACACCAAAGATAGAGTGTATGAGAATGACCTCAGGACAATTGCAGACCATAAAAGGAAGATCATCCATGTCATTCAGGCCATACCTGCTGAGGAATACAGTTGGATTGTTGCCAGCTTGTGCAGGTTTGCCTACAGGGCGATGATGGCCACACCTGTGACATGTTGTTGAAAGTGCTGTATTTTGTGGGATAGTAGGAAATTATATGTTCTACAAATATGTGAAAAATCAGGAAGTTATTTCTTAAAATGACAAAGATATGAGGAAAATGCAGGGTTGCCGTTTTTTGACCACCCTGTATGATCCCAGTCGCAGTCCACCATCAGCCCCATATCCACTCAAATCAAATATTCCATGACAATATCACCTGAGTAGATATCCATGTTTTAAAACTTTTTAAACTAAAAAAAACTCAACGTTTGGAAAAAATTTGGAAAACTGAATAGGCTTACAGCAGAATGACTTATACACCATTCAAACGTTTGTGAGAGACCCCCCCCCCTCCTCCCATTGGCATGAATAGGGAATTTAACATCCTCACCCCGTCATTGGCCAAATAAATGTGTCAATTTCCCCTCTCTCAAATCAAATTCCCCAACCTCCCTGCGTGGGGGGTCTCAGGCAAACTTTTGAATGGTGCATTATTTAAACTTAATTAAATTTCTTATGGAAAATTGTCAACAGAATTCTATTATGTCATCAAGTCTTTTAATGGTTAAATATGCAAATCTCTCTATTGCATCATCAATGGGAACCTATAACAATAAGCCTTTAATTAAAAATGGAAGCCTAAAATAAAAGAAAAAAACACAAAATTCATTCCTTAAAGAGGAAATTATGTCCTCTAAAATAAACAGTATGATTAGAGAGCTTTCGATAAAAGTTGTTTCAAAAACGTATATGGTATGTAAACTTTGACTTTAAAGGGTCTTGTCACACTAAAATCAATTTGAAATTTGAAATTGATTTTCATGTACTTTGTTGACATAAATAGTTTCCCAATTCTATACCTCATTCATCAATCAGTGACTGTGATTGTAATATCTGTAACATCATTGTAATCTGTACATTATCAACTCAATACCTAGCTCTTGTGACGTGGTGTTCTACACACAAGACTCTTTAACGTGGTTCGTCACACAGCAGAGTAGATTATTTCACATTTCTCAGTGATCCCCACAGCATTAAAGCAAGTGGGCACAGCCCCCATCTGAGATTTTTAAAACATGCTTGCACTCACCTGAAAATCCATTTGCACCAACTTGAAAATGAGAAAAATCATGAAAAATGGGCACATTTTGACCAATTTTGGTCTGAATTGTGAGAATGAGAATTTTGCACCCACTTGACAAAACAAGGCACAGACGTGAACAATATCGTACCTAAAACACAGCATTGTGGTCTTGTTGACCAAGAAAGCAAGATGGCCACAGAAAAGTTAATCAGCTCTAGAACTTATCACTGTGTAACATATGTAAAAATTTGAACGGTTTGGCTAGAAACCTGTAGACAAATCTTGAAAGTGAAGATTTTAGGACGGAAAATCCAAAATGGCCACCTTAAAATTTTCCCAGAATGCCCAAAAACCAATCAGTTCTTGACGTTAGTATGTAGAAACATCCCTGAAAATTTCAGATGGATTCCTCAAATGGTTTGGCTAAAAATCTGTAGACAAGTCTTGAAAGTGAAGATTTTAGGACGGAAAATCCAAAATGGCCACCTTAAAATTTAACCAGAATGCCCAAAAACTAATCAGTTCTTGACGTTGATATGTAGAAACATCCCTGAAAATTTCAGATGAATCCCTCAAAAGGTTTGGCTGTAAACCTGTAGACAAGTCTTGAAAGTAAAGATTTTAGGACGGAAAATCCAAAATGGCCACCTTAAAATTTATCCAGAATGCCCAAAAACTAATCAGTTCTTGACGTTGATATGTAGAAACATCCCTGAAAATTTCAGATGAATCCCTCAAATGGTTTGGCTGAAAACCTGTAGACAAGTCTTGAAAGTGAAGATTTTAGGACTGAAAATCCAAAATGGTCACCTTAAAATTTACCCAGAATGCCCAAAAACTAATCAGTTCTTGACGTTGATATTTAGTAACATCCCTGACAATTTCAGATAAATCCCTCAAATGGTTTGGCTGGAAACCTGTAGACAAGCTGAAAAGTGAGACGCCGCCCGCCCGCCCGCCTGCCGCCCGCCAAGCTGACTACAATATCGTACCTCTTGTTAGGTACGATATAAAAACTGTGGAGAACACTGGTTCTTATAAAAGTTTAAGTTGAGATATAAGTTTAGAATGTATAAAAAGGTATATAGTAGACAATGATTGTAAACTTATAAATTGGATCTACATGTAAAGCCTAACATACGCATGATCCCTATTCAAAATTAATAAGCTGAATATGCAAAGTATCCAATCAAACACTTCGACTACCATTTGGATACATTAATCAATCCAATCTGTGCTAGCGATTTCTGGAGCGAGCCATTTGTTGCATAATAAACTCTCTCACCAGTATCTGTACAGGGTGTTTCATAATGTTCATCCCCAAATTAGGATAGACTTTAATGTATATATCATATCGGAATTCCTATTTCATTTTAGACCAAGACATCTCACACATGTGATAATAAAAGTCACAAATGGTTTGCATTTGAATGTTATGTTATGTCCAACCTCTGGAGATTTTTGAGTAATAGCTTTCATTATGTAGCACTCTGTATTTTTATTTAGAAGCACAAGTTTACATACAAGTTGATCAAACAACTTACATCGAAAGCTCTCTATTGATCGATCTGAAGCTGCAAAGATATCCAAAACAATATAAAGTCAAATCAATGCAATTTTTCTTAAATACCTCTTGAGCTCTATTTGTGTGGCTCAACTAACAACTTCATAAAATTTTAAGTCCATCGACCTTAGTTACTGATGCCCATATTTCATAAGCTGAAATCAGTAGATAACTGGCAGAGAGTCTGGTTGAGAAACATTGAGTGTGTGTGTGAATAGAGCCTTCAATTTATGTTAATTTTTCACATTCATTATTATGATATACTGTACTTGTATCTTAGCATATTGCTTGAGCTACATCAAGCATGAAATCCCTACCTAACCTATTACTAGCTATGCTTGGTAACAAATACATTACTTTTATTGCAACAATAAAGGTTTTCATTGACACAAAGTTACACTATCCATGCTCTACATATAGCAAAGAGCAGCTGGAATATTTCAGGCCTGTGGGGCTACACCATAGTACTTGATGGTCCTGTGAAGAAGCAGATCTGACTCTTTTTTGTTCTTCACTCGTCATTCCACAGTTTCTGCTGCTGATTTTGTAACTCTTATACAGAATTTTATTCCTACCCTCTGTTCAATTTTATCAATTCGAAAAAGTTCTGGTAGCATATTTGACAGACAAAAAAGGATGAGATGCAAACAACTTTACTCTGTTTTGAATAAAATTAGTTAAAGCACTCATTCTCAAAATCATCAATTTTAGGGGGTTTTTTCAAATGTTGCCATTGCACTTTTTAACATGACTTTAGCTTTCAAATAATACTGCAGCTTGGGCTGTATTCAAATATCTGTGTTTTAAATTGATGCCCTTGTGCCTTTCAATATTGAGTTTGTACTTTCAAATGTTGACTCGTGTGCTTTTATTGAACATTTGTGTTTTGAAATGTTGCCCTTGTGCCTGAGCTTTCAAATTTTGCGCTTATGCCTTTTAATATCGATTCCGTGTTTTCCAATTTTGCCCTTATGCCTTTAAATATTGATTTTGTCCTTTCAAATTTTGCCCTAATGCAAATTTTGCCAATTGTGCTTTCAATCAAATATCTGTTTTTGAAATGTTGCCCTTGTGCATTAAATATTTGCATTTATTAATGTTATCACACACATTTTAATTTAAGCAACATGTATGATTAATTCTCCAATTTGTTTACTACCGCCTTAAATATACATGCAATTTATCTTGCAATAAATCTGTGACATCGTATCAAATGATGAATTTACTTAAGATCCAAAATGCTAAATTATTTAAATTCTCAAAAATGTTGAAATTCTCCAAATTCCAAAACTTTGCATGCATCTCATCCTTGAACTACTTATTCCCTTACAGAATTTACACATTGTTTTTGGATACTTAGAAATACATTTTAAATGTTATATTTAATTTCAACATCTATTAAACCATCCATCTAATAGTTATCTATCTACTCTATCAGGCTAATACATGAACTTCCCTAAACAATACTGTTAAGAGAAAATTTAAATGTCTATTGTAAGGTGGGTTATGTATGTTGTGTAAGCATATCTATCCTCCACAAAGAGACATGGCAGTTTCCTAATTTCTCTTAAAAATTTTCAAACATTTCAATTTTAATACGAATTTAATTATTGCAAATATTTTCAGAAAAATATTATAATACTGAACATTAGCCCTAATTAAAAGTTTCCGCAAGTGCATGACGAGCCAAATTTGGTGATCTGTCAACTCGATCAACTCAACTGTTAGCTTCAGATTTATTTTAACAGGTTCATAAACAAACAAAATAGTGAACAAATACAACTAGAAAGCAACACAAAAACATTTTTATCTTATTATCTTAGTGTAGAGGATAGATGGAGCTGAGTTTGGATGGACTCTCTACCAGGAAGAAAATTATACATACCATTCCCCGTCAATAACCACTACTGGAACATCTGCTTCCACTACTGCTCTCAGCTTATACAAACCGCTTATTATCCAGTTCCAGGACTATATGTGAGGATAAGGTTGTAGTATATTGATAGGCCAGCTTACACTTACCAATAACTCCAACTGCTATGTCTCAGAAAGTAGGGCTAGAAAAACAAATTGATTTGAATTAAAAACAAGACATATGGTGATATCACCCTAGGAAGATGGTACTATCCAAAAACAATGAGTGCAGGTATTATGTGCATGAAGTGAGTAAAAAAGTCGTTTTCAAATTTGATAATTTCATTAACTAAGGCTTAATGGGTACTCAATTTAACTCATACATGTGTAGTGGACACCTTAGAATAAGGAAATTTGAAATTGAATTTGAAAATGCGTTGTTTATACACTATTTACAGCTTTCATTTAGTATTGATGATCAAAATGATCATTAGATTGTAGATAAAGAAAATTAGATTGTATGATAGTATTTGTGAAACAATGCATGTTGTTTTTTAACTGTATAATTATATGTTAATGTCCTGTAATTGATTTTGTAAGGAAACCAAGTGTTTGGTTTGAAACACAATAAAATCTTGAATCTTGAATCAAAATGACCTATTGGTACAAAATGGCATTCTTAAAGCCCCCATGTAAAGTTTAAACCACTTTGGCTTATATTGTAGTCTTACCCAATCTATTTATAATTCATCATTCATGCCTGTCCCTGAAGATGATATATTGCTGAGGGACTGGATCAATATCCATTTAGCCATTTAAAGGGACAGTGCTTGTGAAGTAGTTTACATATTAATGAACACTTAAGTATTTTGAACAGAGAAACAAATGGATCAATCTATCTTGAATTCATTGCTCATCCCTGTCCATGATGATATATTGCTGAGGAACTTGATCAATATCCATTTAGCCATTTAAAGGGACAGTGCTTGTAAAGTAGTTTACATATTAATGAACACTTAAGTATTTTGAACAGAGAAACAAATGGATCAATCTATCTTGAATTCATTGCTCATCCCTGTCCATGATGATATATTGCTGAGGAACTTGATCAATATCCATTTAGCCATTTAAAGGGACAGTGCTTGTAAAGTAGTTTACATATTAATGAACACTTAAGTATTTTGAACAGAGAAACAAATGGATCAATCTATCCTTAATTCATTGCTCATCCCTGTCCATGATGATATATTGCTGAGGAACTTGATCAATATCCATTTAGCCATTTAAAGGGACAGTGCTTGTAAAGTAGTTTACATATTAATGAACACTTAAGTATTTTGAACAGAGAAACAAATGGATCAATCTATCTTTAATTCATTGTTCATGCCTGTCCATGATGATATATTGCTGAGGAACTTGATCAATATCCATTTAGCCATTTAAAGGGACAGTGCTTGTAAAGTAGTTTACATATTAATGAACACTTAAGTATTTTGAACAGAGAAACAAATGGATCAATCTATCTTGAATTCATTGCTCATCCCTGTCCATGATGATATATTGCTGAGGAACTTGATCAATATCCATTTAGCCATTTAAAGGGACAGTGCTTGTAAAGTAGTTTACATATTAATGAACACTTAAGTATTTTGAACAGAGAAACAAATGGATCAATCTATCCTTAATTCATTGCTCATCCCTGTCCATGATGATATATTGCTGAGGAACTTGATCAATATCCATTTAGCCATTTAAAGGGACAGTGCTTGTAAAGTAGTTTACATATTAATGAACACTTAAGTATTTTGAACAGAGAAACAAATGGATCAATCTATCTTTAATTCATTGTTCATGCCTGTCCATGATGATATATTGCTGAGGAACTTGATCAATATCCATTTAGCCATTTAAAGGGACAGTGCTTGTAAAGTAGTTTACATATTAATGAACACTTAAGTATTTTGAACAGAGAAACAAATGGATCAATCTATCTTTAATTCATTGTTCATGCCTGTCCATGATGATATATTGCTGAGGAACTTGATCAATATCCATTTAGCTTATGATTTAAAGGAACGCTGCTTGTAAGGTAGTTTTCATATTAATGAACATTAAAACATTTTAAATGAAGAAACAAATGGGTTAATCTATTTTTAATTCATCATTCATGCCTGTCCCTGAAGATGATATTTTGCTGAGGGACTGGATCAATATCCATTTAGCCATTTAAAGGGGCACTGCTTCTGAGATAGTTCTCACCCTGCTAGTAAGGTAATTCCCCAAAGAAATAATGAAACTAAGCCTTTTTAACTTGTAACCCCCCCCCCCTGACACCTAATTATTTCATGCGAATTGGTTATTTTGAAAAATAATGCTAATAAGATTGGAGAGTCTATCACCTTTTATTAACATTTGTTATTTGAAAATGCCAAATTAATATATAATACATGTATACTCGAAAGCCACAACTAGTCTAGTTTGGGAGATTTGAGTTGAATATCTGGGTTTTGTGATTTTAGTATGTTGCCTAATTTGTGACCTGCCTTTTATAATAATGTTTTAATATTTCCTCTAGATTGAATGTCTATGATAAAGCTAATTGAATAGCAACTTAGGTAATCAAACTATTGCCAGGTTGCTGAGAACACCTTGATTAAGATTGACTTTTTCATATGATAACAGTGCATCCCAATAAAAACACAACAAGCAGAACCATTGTAAAACCAAAAAAAACAGTGATGATTAGATAAATTTCAAAGTTTATCATAAAGCTACGTGTCTCATCTTTACAATGATATGCCATTTGTTCATATGTGATCATTGACCACTGAATAATCATTATTTTTCATGCATGGGAGTTAGGGTGTTTGGATTAAATCTCACTTTTTTACCAGAGAGCTAAGCACATTTGGGTTCCCATTCCTTTTACCCTAACTAACTTTACTGTAAAATTTCAGATTGCTAGGATGCTGTCTTGGTTCTTGGAATCACACCTGAAATATCGGCCATTTTGGTGAAAATTCACCTTTTTCCTGAATTGCGTTCAATTTCAAATGACTTTATTTTTTAACTTAATGTTCTCTAATGGCATGCAATTCAATAACAGCTTTTTACCATGTTACTTCAGTATACAAGTCAAGTTAAATATTTTCCCTGCCATTTCTGAGTTTAAAACTGTTGAAATACACTGTATTTTACCATTTTAATACTTTATATGCACATGACTGTTCCAGAATGTAGATTTGCAAGATTCTTGTATAAAAGTCATAAGTCTAATTGTATAGTCATCTGTGGTAATTGTTCCTCCTAGTATCAGTGCAGAATACAGCCATTCTTGAGGTGGTACATGTAGCTTCATCTAATCAATATGTACATCATAGAACTTAAAGGGGTTAAAAGCACTGGACTTGGATTTTGAAAGTGGTACCTGAATAAATGGTGAGGGGGGGGGGTATAAGATTGTTTCTTTATTCATTAGATCATTCATCAGTTGAACTTTCATGTCAGGCTCAAAGATAGCTTTCAGCATTCCTGATAATGACACTTTTTCACAACAGTTGAATCAAATGGTGCTTGACTCATTCAGAGGCCTCATTTTTAGAAACCCTTGAAGGTTACACTTACATCACTGATTTTATTGTTTTACAATGTTTTTGCTTGTTGTGTTTTTTGGACACACTGTATTACATATCTAGGGGTTATTTCATGGTATGCATTTTCAATATGTTTCCCTTAGTGTTTTACCTTAATGATGTTTTAATATGTGGACTGATGAATGGTCAATATACTTAAATGTTCATGAGTGAAGCCTAACATACTCCTAAAATGATACTAAGAATGAATTCCATAATAAAACTAAATGCACTGAATGACCTTAGTTTTAATCTGAGTGACCGATTTTCGTTTTGAATACTGTAAATTCATAATTGATAAAAGTAACTATTTCGATATTATTTTCAACGAAATCTTTGGGGGCAATTTTTGGATCCTTTGGAAAAACTCCTCCTCTGCATTTTAAACATGAGATTGTTGACAAAAACATCCTGTTTCTGAATCTGCACATTTATCCCACTACCCATATGGAAACATTATTGAACTTGACGAGAAGGTAATGATGATTTGAGCTTGTCCCATACTGTGATGTGAAGAAATATTTATTTATTCTTTAAAGAGAGAATCAGATATAATGAGCAATCAAACATTTTTTTTTCAATTTTAGAATATTTCTGGCTTATGTCATTCCTTGTCATGTCTATTTTCTAAAAATCCCCAAATTGGACACTTTATTTCAGGAAAACAAAAAAAAAGCTTATAATAATGTATTATTATTCTATAAGAATGATAACCATAGTTATTATTTTGGGGAATCTAAACATTTCTCACCCATTTTTGCACTTAAGATCCATAATAACTTCACCAATTTATAAAATATCGTGAATCTTTTGGGAGATATTGTAATTGAGATTGTAAATATGAATAGATTGGTATAGATTGGATTTTGTCACCCCTATATATCTGATTCTACCTTTAAAATGTATTCATAGCTCTGTATAACTGCTAAAGGAACAGAATGAGACAAAAATGTGACAAAGATCTTGTTTTTGACATAAATGATGTTCAACGATACGTATATTTAGTTCAAAGGCACCTACCCTATTCCAGCAACTCCTGAACCAGTAAACAGGACAGTTCCAACCTGAAATACAAAAAAGTACATGTACATGCATATACACTCCCAGTGATTAGGAAAATGGGACGGAGGGGGAAGCAATTTCTGCTAGATATTTCAACAAATATTTCAAGAGAAAGCTTACAGTTGAATTGCTGTATGAAAAGCGCACAGTATGGTTAAATATGTTAGGAACAAAATCGTACCTAACTCACAACAGTTTGGGCTCACAGGAAAGCAAGATTGCCACAGAAAGTTGATCAGCTCTTAGACTAGAACTTCTAACCACTAAGGCAATGAGCGTGTGTAAAATTTGCTATGGTTTTCCTTGAATAATGACAAGATTTATCTTAAAACTTTCAAAATGGCCATCAAAAAGTTAATCAGCTCAAGACTATGTCTCATATGTAAAAATTTGAAGTAAATTTGTCAAATGGTTTGGCTGGTAACCCGTAGACAAGCCTTGGTAGACAAGATTTTAGGATGAAAAATCCAAAATAGCCGCCCCATGCCAAAAATTGGTCAGTTCTAAACTTTCATACGTACGTAGAAACATCCCTGGAAATTTTAGATGAATCCCTCAAAGGTTTGGCTGGAAACATGTAGACAAACCTTGACAGACAAGATTTTAGGACGGAAAATCCAAAGTGGGCACTTCAATGTTTACCCAGAATGCCCAAAACTAATCAGTTCTAAACTTTTATATGTAGAAACCTAATTGGAAATTTTAGATGAATCCCTTTGGTTTGGCTGGAAACCTGTAAACAAGCCTTGACAGACCAGGTCTTAGAGACATTTAGGCATTCTAATACTCATCACTTCTTTCTGTCTTCAACTAGAAATACCTTCTAGAATGAAGCTAACAGAAGGCAATGAATTCTCATGATGGCATTTGGGACCCAAGACCATCTAGGAATTTCAAAGGGACAAATCATAAAGATAATACAATATTTTAGATCTAATGTATCATGTAACCATTCTTAGAAGAGATCTTAAGTAAAAGCGAATTCCTGCTCAAGGCAGCCATTTTGATTTTTTTGATTCACAAACCAGAAATAAGCCACACGGAAAGCCAAACATATATGTTACATATCTTATAGACATACTGCTCCCCCCCCCTCCGTCCCCTCCCCCCTCCGTCCCATTTTAATTATTTTCGATTATTTTAACGTATGGAAAAGTATTTTGTAAAGTCATTAAGATCATTAATTTCATGATGATAATGTCACTTACAAATATTTATTGCAGGTTGTGTAGACCGTTGATGCTTGATTTAAAGTAAAAACATTGACTTGCACGTTGGTTGCGTTGCGCCTTTTTTAATAGATCTTATACCTAAGAAGAGAATCGGCTAAAAAAAATTCGTAGAATACGTGACATATTTTACCATACCGTGCGCCTATTCGTTTAGCAATGAAATCATAAACCTTTTCTTGAAAAAATAATTTTTGCAGATTTGTTCATTTTTCTACCAGAAATTGCTTGCTCCCCCCCCCTCCGTCCCATTTTCACGATCACCAGGCGTGAAGTGAGCATTTGGGAAGTTTTGTCGTTAATTAATTAACATTGCATCTGCTGTTGTTACAGTAGTTGTCCATTATTGCTGATTCGAACATGACTGTATTCACGCCTTCTATAAACTGTAAACAAAGTCAATGCTTCAGCTGGCTTATATTCGAGATCAATAACCCAGTTAATACGTGTAATGTGTGACGTCATAACGGTGGGTCTTAGTAATGGCGGACCATGATGAATATTCGAAACAATTTGGTGAGTTTTCATGGTCGAATCGTAATATAGACCTCAGAGCAGGGGTAATATCGTCGATTACACCCCTTGGGGCTCGGCACAAAAGCTTTCAAACCCCTCACTCCCTTCAGTCGTTCGGGGTACAGAAAACGTTTGTGCCTAGCCCTGCGGGGTGTATTCGACGATATAACCCCTGCTCTGAGGTCTATATTTCTTAATTAAAGCAGAATGAGTGGATTTCAAGAATTGTTTATTTTGTGGAGAAAATTATTCATTTTAGCAAGAATTTCACTTTTTGCACATACTTGCACCACAAAATTTTACTTTTTCCCGTGCAGAATTTGGCGCATTATTTTATAATTCATTCAGAATTTGGCTTTTTCATGCAGAATTTCTGGGTAGAATTTGCATTTTTCTCATGTAGAAAACTAGTGTGTGTGTATCACAGCTCGCTGCTTATAGTAGGCAGCGGTTAACCAAACCCGTCTGGCCCAGTTATCTACTCCCGATGTCGTAGATCTGGGCCAGACAAGGTCCAATGCAAAAAATGGGGTATTTACTCCGGAAAAAACACACTGGTTTTTCAATGTATAATACGTGCTGATAAATGAATAAACATCATAAAAAACATTTACGTGTTTGTTCCTTGTATCAAACTTTGTATTTATATTAGGTTTCCATCGCTGGATGACGGCTAATAGATAAGAACGAAACGATAAAACGCAGCAAAAGAAAAATTCTTCTGCAATCTGTTCGTGATCTCTTAGGATATCGAGAAGTCTCGGCTGCATATTTCGTTCAGTACTACATTCGGTCAGTTCAACAAATCGAAAAATCGTATTTAATGTCCACAATATTTCTTTCAAGTCTAAATACAACACAGATACGTCTGTTTTATAAAGAAATCTACATTTTGATAACAAATCTGCTAAAAAATCGTAATATTTGGAATGTATTGATTCCCGGGAAATGTATTTTCGTTCCATGAAAGTTAAAAAATTATCGCGTCACACTTATGTTACGTCACATCACGTGACTTTATTCGGTGCGGAGAGCTGACGAAAATATTGAAGAAATGTTGTGCCCATTTCAACATCAATATAACAAACAAAACACCACATTTACGTGCAAGTAATATACTCTTTATTTCAAATAAATACTTGGGTTTACGTGGAGCCCGATGTTTTGGTTGGATGGCTAATAGGGAATGAATAATAAGTGATGATTCACCGACATGTTTTTTCCGGAGTAAATCCCCCCTTTTTAGCAGTGGACCTCGTCTGGCCAAGATCTACGACGTCAGGAGTAAATAACTGTGCCAGACGGGTTTGGTTAGGCAGCGATGTGATGACGTCACCCACTTGTTGGCACCAAATTCCGAACTCCCGTGCAGTGATATATCACTGCGGCGGGCAGGTATCTCACCGTAAGCATGGTAACTTCGTAATAAACAACTGACGTGATTGGTTCTAGTCCCATGCTCAGGTCGCGTGATTGTAAAATTCAGACAATTTCATTGGTTGAATTGCGCGTATTAACTAATAAACAACAATTGCGGTAAACTATTATCAACAAAACTTTTACTCAGAATTCCTTCCGCGGTGATTTCTCCTCATATTTCAATAATTTTGAAATATTTTGACAAAATAATGTTTGGGGAACATTCATGAATACATATTTTATAAGTTGTGTGAAAATTGACCACATATGCGATAAAAAAAGGGAACTATTTTCCCCAAATTTTGGGGATTTGCTTCATCTGCCCGCCGGCAGTGTCTATACCGAGACACTGCATTGGAGTTCCACCAAATTCCAATTTCGTACGATTGCAAGCTAAATAACGCCAGGATTACGGTCGCGAGTAAATCTCAGGCACGACATGGAAATCTGAAATTAAAGAGGGCGCAAATCCAAGTGCACTTGTACCGGAAGTCTGTCTAAATATGGCGGGACTACACAAATTCGACCTACTTTTGTACCACGTGATGTGTTTTAGCCAATAGCCGAGGGGCTGCTAGATGTCTGTCAAGTTATAGTATTTATGTCTCAAATAAAAATGCATTATATCTCATCTTATATTGGACTTTTAAGTTACATTATTGAACCCATTAACAGCACACTAAGTGATTTTTCCTGATCCAAAAATTTCTTCTGAGCCCTTGGTGTTCTTAATTCTTAGTGATTAATCTTGATCCTAGGTGATTGTTATTGATCTTAAGTGATAATGTTTTTGATCCTTAGAAATATCCTCATGATCTTGATCTTTGGTATCTGTCTTGATCCTTAGGGATTGGGTCGATCCTAAACAATTTTACAGGTGATTGTTCTTAATCTTAAGTGATTGTTTTTATTACTTTAATTTTTTCTTGACTCTTCTGGGCAATTGTTTGGTTGTGATTCTTAATATTTTGTTTTGATACTGTGATTGTACTCAATTGTTCTAATCTTAGTTGATTGTCCCTGGTTTAGGTGATTGTTCCTGATCATAAGTGATTTACCTTGATCCTTGATATTTTTTCTTTACTAAGCTCGGTCAGTACGTGGTTGATTGTTTTAGAGCATATTAATTGGTCCCTATGTGATTTGTGATCGTGCTGGTCAAATGTGGTTGTACAATGTACAATAGACTATTAAGGTACAGCTGGAAATTTGAAATTGTAAAAAATAAAAAAAAAATTGAAATTGAAATTACCTTTTATTGGTTACAATTGTTGAAAATTTAGATCAATTTAGTATCCCTATGTCACCATATCATCATAATACCTGTTAAAGTGTATGTAATTAGCAGAGGAATCTAATTATCACTAATTAGATGTGAAGAAAACACCAAGTCTATAAGTACATATAATTTCAAAAATAATATGTATTGACACTAGAAATATAAATATCGCTTACTACACATATCAAAGACCTGAAATAAGTAAAGTTTTGAATTGAAAGTGATTCATAGAAGCCATAAAATTGATCTAAATGTCAACCTTGTAAACTTACCATGTGGCAAAAATACTGTCCACCATATTGGAAAATATGGAACTACTTTTGACCTACTTATAGTTGTTTGTAAACAAAAGCACATGTGTGAACAGTCACAATGCATATATAGTGTGTTCATTGCAGTAATAAACTGCACAGGTGATTCTTTTCAACAGTAGATAAAAAAAGCTACTTCCCAGAGTGATACAGTTATAAAGTATTATAAAGTACATGTACTGTCATCATAGCATGAAGTATAATAGTGAGAAATGAAGGTTCATAATATATACTTACAGTAAAGTATTTCTGTTTTCAAATATCTGTAGATCACTATACAGCAAATTCAATGATTTCAGTATCTCAGTATTCTCATGAAAAATGGTACTTCCTTTTTATCAATGTCCATCCAATTTTTTCAGTCTGTCAGTAGCACTTTGATATCTTTATTTCCTGTAGACAGGAAATGCCTCAATGTCCATACCAATATTTATGCAGTAAGTGAAATGTTTTATTTCTATTTATTAAGTCATCCAGAGTCAATCTCTCCCTATATATTTACTCAAAATTCATCTTATCATTTTAGAAGCACTTTGGTATCCTAATCTCCTGTAGGATTAATGTCTGCTAATATTTACAAAGGTTGTCTCTGTTAATCCAATGTATCATAGCTCCTTGGTTTCAGAATTAATCTCTATTTATTTTTAGAAGCACTTTGGTATCCTTATCTCCTGTAGAGTTAAAAGTCTGCTAATATTTCCAGATACTGTACATGCCAATCCAATGTTTAATGTTATTTGTCATATACAATGAATTTCCTTTTATATTCCTGTTTAGGGTGACATTTATAATATTGTCAAAGTATTTGATTTGAAGTCTTCCATCAGTTCTGAGTAAGATAAGATAACTTCTTCTGAGTCAGAATCAGATATATCATCCTGGTTATCATATATCAATGCATAAGAAGCGGTCTCTGTTCCATCAGTTCCAGAAAGAAGCCTGGTTACTTTGCCTGAAAACATATAAGGAAAATCTTGGAATGTATGTGTTCTATACATAATTCACATTAAACGTCATTGCAATATTATATTTGTAATCTTCTAGTACCAGGTAGGGAGGATTGTAAAAATTATTGCACGTATACAACATTGTCATTCTGGAATACAAGTATGCAATACAAACTGAAAGGGGGTGGGATTGAAATTGCATTCAATTCACTTTTACTCTTTAACACTACATGTACTAGAAAAAAATGTTTTTAAAATAATCTATGAAGCCAAACATCAACTGGATGACTCTCCATCACTATGCTTTGAAAAGGGAGACATTTGTACATACCACTGTAAACTGTGTCAGTACCATTACTTTCAGTCCAAGTGTGAGAAATGTGCTTTCCAAGAAACAAAACATTACTGTTCACATCATTCCTACAAAAGACATGACATATTGTCATAACATTTAAAAAATAACACCTATTTTTTAAGTAATGTAATAGACAAATTTAAGAGATAATGATGTAAGAATGAAGCTTGAAAAGGATGCATCAAGATACAACTAGGTATGAGATACAAAATGTAACCACCTGCCAATTGTTAAAGACAAACCATCAAAACAATAAACACCAAACAACATCGACAATGAAGTTGGAGACAACAATATGTTGCCAATCGTGCTTGTGACATAAATGCTACATTTTCTGTGTTTTCTGGGGTATCAAATATCACAACTTTATCTCTGTACAATTTGAAAGGGGGAAACAACAGATGAGCATTCATGATCTTATGTTAACATGTATGTGTAGTCCAAGTTTGTCAAAGTTTGTTATATTCGTACTGGTGCATAATAACAATTTTTAAGTGACATTTATCCAACTTTACCTAAGAGCAGAGATGACTTTGTCAGCCATGGGTTCAATGTCAGATGTGTGTTCAGTCATCCATTCTTCACCTAGACTATTAAACAGAGGTGTCTTTATTTAAAAATGGGTGTCACTAGACATTCTATGGAAATATATATGGAAATATACATATGGAAATTGCATGAAATTTGAGATGGTCACTTGGCTTATTTTGAGGTCCACTTCTTTTAATGAACAGGACAAAGTGAATGAAATGTTAGAAGTCCTGAGTACATGAATTGTATGCAGTAATATACTCACACTTTCTTTCTACACTTTCTTGCACTACGCCTGGAAGCTACATTTGATTCTGATGAAGTACTGGGTTGAGGTACTTGGGGCTCATTGTGACCTCTGTAAATAATGTTTATGCTAAAGGTTGCAAGACAGTGTTTTTCACTCCTTTTCATAGATTTAATAGGGCATGTTTCAATCTTACTTTTGCTTGCTTTTAAATAACAAAAAATGTGAGTTTCAATAATAAAATGATTTTGCATCATCATTGCCCTTGATCATTTATTGGAAATAATTACCTCTGATCAGGGTTTTTCCGTTTTCTTCTTACACTTAGATGTTGAGTTATGTCTTGAGCTGAGATGGACCTTTTTGTACGCTTGCTTGAACTGAATTCATCCCACTGAAAAAGAAAAGAATATATTAATACAAGCAATATCATTGTGTCATGGCTAGTTTTGTTACTTGGCAGAATTGTATGTATTCATTTTAAATGATTACTATGTGTAGGATGTTGACAATTATTTGTAATAACAAAATAAATTTTCATTAGAAACAAAGGACCTTAGTTATAAGAAATGTTTAAATCAAGACATAATGTCATTATTCAAGTTGTCACAATCATGAATATAGGCACATTACATGAACTGAAAATAAAGTCCAGTGACAGTAATACTTGTCATGCTTGCCTAGCTAATTTCTATTTGCCTCATCGAATCGGGGAATGGCCCTGATATTTGCAGAAGCTCATAGAAAATACATGAGCAGGTTATTCAGTGCAATACATACATTGTACAGTTATATAGTGTAAAATGCATTCCTAAATCTAATACATTTACATAAAGTTGGTTACGGTCATTATATATATTATACTATGCATAGTATTTAATGGTTTATTCCATAATGTTATGGCTAGCTTGGATGCAGCCCAAAGCATCCACTGGACCTGAAAATGAAATGTTAAAATTAAATAGTGCACCTTAATTGTATACATAAAAAATAATTTCCATACAAAAGGAATATGAATGTTTTAGTACATTAAATCTATGAAAGTTGAATGTTGAAGCTGATGTTTAAGTTGGGAAAACTGACAAGTCTTACAAAAGTTAATTTTACACTAAATATATTTAAGTATAACATAATCTGCTCCATTATTGGCATTTTTGGAAGTGTTCCACTTTCAGCATTGATCCACTTTTCAGTTTTTACAGTATCATGGTGAACAATAATATGACAGACAACCTAAAAGTACCTAAACAACATAATGTAGGCATACAAACATATATTAACTATGTATGAGGTGAATGTATTAGACATTGAAAGATCAATGTGTGTGGCACATCACAGTCAGATGAATTACCCATCCAGTTGTTGGCTCCCATATGCCAGGGTGTTTCTGGTGGCGTGGAACTGCTAGTTCCCGAAGTAATGCATCAAAGTAAAACTTCCGTAGTCTTGGTAGCATAAAGGAGGTGAACATGTTGTCATCTCTTTGTATCCTTTGTATGACAATGTCATTTGGGTCATCACTACCAACAACAAGGTCAACCCAGTCAAGGTCGTAGCACTGAATTTGACCATGTATCTGGAAGAAGAACTTGTGGTTCTTCTTCAGTTGGAGTTTGCCATTGACAAATGTCAAGCAGAACGAGATGTTCTTAGCAGCCTCTCGCAGGGATGTTGATTTGCCATGCAACACCTTCTTACACTCGACACCATTCCTCCTGTCCTTGTGAGCTAGGGGATCAACATTGATCCCATCACAAGAGGCACATAGGAAATGATGTTCCCTGTGCACCTTGACCCCACACTTCCTCACAATGACAGGGTCAGCTTGCTCCTTCATGTGTTTCTCATAGTGTCTTATAAGTAAGCCCTCTGACATCAATCCATCCTTTGTAGAGGAGTTTCCAGTAAAAGGAGTGTACAGCTTGTTAGTAATGAAAGGGGTGACTGGTGTTGTGCTCCTCCTATTGATGATCATTCCAAACGTGGATGCGGATAGCCGAATCCTTCTCGCTGAAAACCAATCTGGAGATCCAGATTGATGGATGGTGTCCTTTTCCAATTGCACACAGCCAGCTGGACTCATAACAACATTGTCTAAATGAAACATTGATAAATATTAATAAATATTAATATGATTCCTGTAAAAAAATGAAGTGAATTTTCATTAGGATAAAACAAAGTAGCAAACAAAAAAGAAACAAGATATGTGACAATAACAAGCTGAAAAGTCTCATTACATGTTCATATTCTATCAAATAACTTATTAAACTCATTCTGAGTAATATCAAACACTGGGAAATGCCGAGACATTTATGCTACCTTTGTAAAACTTATTTTTCATTTCCTGGACTGTTTCTTCGGAGAAAACTGGTTCAACTTGAACCGCATTTGGGCCATATTGAGTTTCCCCTTTGGTCTTACTACCCCTCCTCTGTTTTGCCTTGTACCTGGCACTCTGGCATTTAGCAGATCTGGTGCGCTCATTTTCTAGGATGCGCTTGCGTACCTGTTTCAATAATGACAAAATCTAAAATTCTATATTAATTAATGCTTTCTACCTGGAAAGAAACATATGGGATGACGTAAGTAATATCTTCATCTTTACCTTTCTAT
This sequence comes from Owenia fusiformis, assembly GCA_903813345.2. Classification (NCBI taxonomy): domain Eukaryota; kingdom Metazoa; phylum Annelida; class Polychaeta; order Sabellida; family Oweniidae; genus Owenia; species Owenia fusiformis. The sequence goes on from CAIIXF020000013.1 coordinate 485,119, forward strand.
GATATTGTCAAATATCATGAACCGATAACAATCCTAAACAGATACTGAATTACTATATAATAATAATTAATTCATGAAAAGAGTATGTAACTAGAAATCAGCAACTGCACTGAGTAGCAAATCCTTTAGAACCAATGCTATTATTGATGAATATTTATATGTCACAATGTAATATTTTCTATGTACTCTTCGCTTATATTCCATGGTAGTGTTACCTTACTTTAAAGAGATCGTTAAGTAATAGTAAATTCCTGCTCCAGACAGCCATTTTTATTTATCTGCCATCCAAATCAGAAAAACAATACCATTATTGTGATCAACAATAAAATACATTCAATCTGAGTATAATATAGAAATACTTTGACGAGATCAGAAAATTACTGCGGTATCCCACGTTAGGTGGCTATTTCAAAATGACTGATGCCTGAATCAGAAGAACGATACAAAATTTGAAATCGCAGACGGCCGAACAGACAGACAGCTTCACTAGATCCCTAAAGATTTTTGTTTGTTGGGGATAATAACCTGTGTATTTCCATATTTCAAAAATATGTCTGAGGCAGGATTGGAGGTGATCTTGGTATAACATCTGGCTGCCCAATCCGGCCCCATACTGGATCTAAGCATCGCAGCAAAAATCCTGGTTATCCAAGCTCCCCTGTGACATTTGTGGATGCGTTTTCCTCCATCAAATTTGCATCGTAAACTCATCCAGCCTTCGCACAAATTTGTATTGAAGTTGCCAATAAGTTTAAATGCCTGTATATGTAAAAACATACAGTAATATAATGAAGTTATCAAAAACAATACGCAAGATCGCATGGTCTTTGTAACCTAAAGATTCAAAGGTCATTGTATGAAAATTACATACCAGTAGTTAATATATATATACAGCATATATCTGAACAACTGGCCAATCCGAACACCTCCCAATCTGAAAACTTTTATTGGTCCCATTTTTTCCTCCCATTGACTCCCACGTAAAAAATTTGAAAGTGTGAACACCTCTCAATTTGAACAGTGAACAGTCATGTTTGAACAATTAACCTGTCTAATCTGAACACCGTTCATAAAATTTCACATGTTACAAAAATTGCTGAAAACTTGAATGGTTTTGATTATAATAGGGCTTTCCAGCATCACTAAATTCATTTGAATCGAATTTTCAAATTTATGAAATACTGCGAAGCTATGTGGTCAAATGAACTATAAATATTTCTTCAGAATCCATAATCCAGAGAATGCAAAAACCTAGAAATGTGAACACTTCCTAATCTGAACGCCTTAAGGCAGTCCCAATAGCTTTTAGATTAGACAGCTTCTACTGTACTGTACTTGTAATTAATTTTGTACTTCTTTATTTTGTACATTTGCTGTTTGAAACATTTAAAGGCTACTTAATTCTGCAGACTCGCAATATTACAATACACATGGTACTAAAATAAATGGTGAATTTAGCATCTACTTAATCTGGGGGATTTTCCAATTTGTAAGATCTGCCAAATTATGTTCATTTCATAATCAATCCAAAAAAGTGTATGATTTTTTGAAAATTAAGCTTCAAACATTTTAATCCCTCATATTCCACTATGGGAGGAAAGATGGTATATTAATTTTAAAAAACAAAGATCCATCTAAAATTTCAAGTCAGTCCAAATGTACCGGATTTTCTCGCATATACGCCCCCCTAAACTTAGGCCAATGGGACAAAAATCGAATGTAGTACACTTATACGCCCATGGGCCTATAAAAAATGACTATTTATTGATTTTTTTCAATAAATTCAAGGGTATTTTGTCACTGGCAGATCATTCTATCGTTACTTTGTTTCAACATTAAGTTCAACGCTGTGCCGCAAGTGGCAGTGGTGGATCGTTCTGTTGTTACTTTGTTTCAACATTTAAAGTCCAAGGTTGTAGGTGACATTTCCTTTATAATTCTTACAAAACATGCGGTAGGACTACAACACTAGGTACGGTAGTCTTTGAGGAAGATCAGCTCTTCTCACCTTTACGCCCACTGGGCCAAAAATCGAAAGTAGTACACTTATACGCCCATGGGAGAAAAATAAGAGGTAAAATAACAGACGAAATTACCCCTTCTTTCAGTTATACGCCCAGGGCATATATACGAGAAAATCCGGTAATGGATTCTTGGAACAAAGGAAAATTTTACAATTAATCTATCAGCTACTAATAAACTGCTTCAATAACCTGCCATAATAAAATATGAAAGCATATTAAAGAATTAAAATAAAATAAAGGAAAACAAGACATAAGCATGCAGAATGTCACCTGCCATTTGTTACAGATACCAAACTCTAACCGCTAACTGCCAATCACCATCCACAAAAATTGTGCCATGTCTATTCATTATATCATTTTAACTTACTTTATTGGCAGTTATATTTAGTATTGAATGAAGATGAGCCAATAATGTCTCGTCAATTGGTGTTTTATCTGAGGCTATGCTTCTAGAAGCTTCTTCTTCTTCAATTGACATTCCTTGTGTCCAATAAGCCACCTCTTGCTCAATACAATTTTGGACAAGTGCAACACCATCCATGTCTTCCTCATCCTGAACTTCCTCTCCTACTAACAGGGGATCGCATGAATCATCATCAGCTGAAATTAAACCGTACTATACATGTGCTAATATCATGTATACTGCATCTATCTCGGTAGTAGAACTTACTGGTGAATACTTTAAAAATAAAAACTACACATACAGGGTGGTCCAAAAAAATGGAAACCCTTATGGCATTTTCCTCATATCTTTGTCATTTAAAAAAATAACTCCCTGATATTTTCCACAAGTGTACATCATTGCATTTCCTACCAGCTATATTTCATGACCATCAGATTGATAGTCACAATGTTACAGCACTTTAGGGAACATGCCTCGGTGGCCACTTTTGGGCTTTCAGCAAACCTGCACTCATAGTCCAAAATGTGACTACCTGTAGGTATACGCGAAGATAGAGTGTATGAGAATGACCTCAAGGCAATAGCAGACCTCAAAAGTGAGATCATTCGTGTCATTCAGGCCATACCTGCCGAGGAATAGATTTAGGTCATTGACAACTGTGCAGCTTTGACTTAATTGCTATAATGCCCAAACATGAATCATGTTGTTCAAAGTGCTGTAAAATTTTTACTATCAGTCTGATGGTCATGAAATATGCTAGGGTGGTAGGAAAGTGAAAAATGTACAAATGTGTGAAATATCAGGGAGAAATTTTTAAAAATAACTAAGATATGAGGAACATGCAGGGTTTCCATTATTTCCCACCCTGTACTTGATGCAATTATGTATATTTCTCCTTACATTTTTTGGATTTGCACCAGACCGAATCACACAAACTGTGGTGTCCAAAAACGTGGCGGGCGACATTTATTATGTCTCTGCGTAATAATTCAGTGATATACCCTTTCTTCTCAGGCGTTTCCTCTAGTTGTTTTGTGCGCATTCTAATCGCACATCTTACTGAGCTCACCATTTTAATTCGTTTTTCAAGAGTTAGTATTTGTTTAAACTTTGGATTCTCCTTTACAAAAGTTTCAAGCCTGGTTCTGACATTTTTGGTAGCATGATTAGAACATTCGACTTTTTGCATTCTTTCACACCATTTTGGGCCATATTTGAGCAAAGTTGCTTCACAGCTACTATCGCCATCTCCAAGGAGTTTCAAATATCTAATGCCGTACTTTTCTTCACATTCACTAAAGGCCTGCAGACAAATATCTGCTTCCATAGCCTGACTTGACTGGGTCCAATTTTTAAAGCATGTATGCTGAAATAATTATGAGGTGTGAAATAATCCATGTTTAATATTTTTTAATACATATTGCCATGTTAAGATGAAATGTTTATAGTGGAAATAATAGAAAACAAAAACGCATCTGAGTAGCAAATATAGATTTTAATATGATTTTATTCAGTTTATTTGGCATTTTTGATTTGCAAATTCAAAATCTGAAAATATCTGAAAAGTGATAGGCCGTCCAACTATCCCGAAATTCACGTCTGTGAGACATTTGCTGAAGAAATTGAAGTCACATCCATTTTTCACATTTTTCTGATTATTGTCAAGCAAAAATATTTCAGGAGAACATAAAAAAATGTATGCCAAAAAAAATAAATGTGAGGTGTTCAAAATGGGTGTGATTTGACTGTAATTTAATAGCACACACCAACAAAGGTGTTCAGATTTGGACCAAGGTGTCCACAATTTGAAGGAAGGTGTTCAACATTTGTTAGTCACTCATTTTTGGTGTTCCAGGTTGACAGGCCTGAAGACAAGGCAAATGCATATGAAAAATATTCTATTCTATGGACTACTTCACACCTTTGGGATTGGTTGCTCCAGGTTTGTGTATTTTGTACACATGTAGCAGTCTTTTATTCTTATTCCTACAAAGAGGGGCTTTTTGGTTCTAACACCAAATACAACTCCTACACCACCCTTAGCGGTGTAACTATGCTTATGGGCAGTTTTACACCATCCAGCATCAAAAGCCACAGGAACAATGGGGATTCCTTCATCAAAGTCAACTGAAATAGAAAACCCTTTGATTTGAAGAGAATCTTAAAATGCACAATACTATAATTTGTTATGAACCATACTTTATAAAATACTGATCATTGTGAACTAAATCAAATTCTTGGTATTTGTGTTATCATATTTCTTTAAATTATCAAACATTTCATAAAAAATGCTGGCCATTTTGAATTCCGAGATTTAGATGAAAACACAAGCAAAATGCATGAAAAAAGCTCCCCAGATTCATTCTACAAACAACTCACGGTCCTTCACAAATTATTAAAATTGAAAGATCAATTCAATCACCTGCCAGTTTTTTCTCCTCTTTAGCATTTAGCATTAGTTCTTCTTGGGTTATATTTTTCAAGGACTGTCCTATTTCAGATTCGATTTTTGCATACGTTTTGAAACTTATGGTCCCAATGCCCATGGCGGCAAATGTTTCATTGAAACTTGACTCCCCACTACCAGTAAGAATGCTGGCGAAAACTGCACGAAAGTTGATATCATGAGTCTTGTCTTTTTTTTTACTTGTTCTGAAGGAAAAGGTCTTGAAGCATCCATTACAGCATATTCTTATTGTTTTCACAAGTCCACAGTACTTTTTCTCGGAAATAGCAAATAAATTGGAGGTCACCTGATGGATTTTCTCACAAGATAATGCGTGAGTGGCAATAGTGTTTATAATGTTGTCGAATATGGTATTATCTATAATCCTATAGCCAGCTTTTGTCTCCTTGTTTTCAATTTTTATTGTAACTTTTGGAATTTTGGGCAACTTATCTGTAATGTTTTCACTGGGTGTAATATGAGCCTTGTACTGCTGGTACTGAGATTTTTTAATTCGAAGAACAATGTTGGGGGATTCTCTTGACATTTTACGTCTATTAAAAGGTTTGAAACGAGGCATATTTGCAGTTGAACTTACGATGAATTTTGAATTTTACTTTTAGATTTTTTTAAAAATGGCCGAATGACCTAGAAAAGAAATCAACAAATTATTACATGGATTAGTGAAGCAATGCGATGGCGATCGTCGGTATCTTCCCTGGAAAATGAAAAATGGGGTAGTAAGGTTGAATAAGACATGCACATTGTGACAAAATAAAGTATCTTACCTTGGAAACGAGTGATTTTCTTTAGCTTTTTTCAGAGATCCCATAGTAGCAACCGATTCGCCACTTCCGCCGGAAAACACATGTTCCCTGAAAATAGTTACAATATTAACCAAACGACTTTATATATGATAATTATTCTGTAATTATATCCCTTTCTATGTACAGAAGTGGAAAAATATGCTTAAGCATCCATATCTGTTTTCGATAAGACAAATTCAACAGAATAAATTTCGCGCAATGATATAACATTTGACCTACAAAATGGCGATTTCGGGAGATATTGTTTATATCGTATACATTACATTTTTATGCCCGATCTGTGAAGGCGATTGCCGATCTTAAGGTATGTAAATATAGCTCATGATATTTACAAATGAAATAACAACATTTGGTGTGTGATTTATATTCACATATTGGTGGATCGGCTACATGAAAAGTTATTATGTATTTTTTTTAAATTTAGCATTGTGGGTGATAATTGACACTTTTTTAAAACCTATTTTTCTCGAGGTTTGATCCAACATTCATATCAAACATCACTTATCTATTGTCTATTGTATACAAAATACTGATTTATGCATTTATGTCATGATTGCAATCTTAAAACCACATGTGATATGTACCTCAAAAATGTATTTTTATCCTTCACATTACACTTCATTATCATGTCCACGTGAGGATAATGTTTTTTGGGGCCATTTGAATCATAAAGACTGGATATCAGAGGTAATTTTGGTACCACATTCATTATATCTCTTAGATATGATTTTGTTGAAAATGCACTGTTTTAGAAGGGGTATAATTTTGGGTATTTTTCATTTTCACTGGGAAACCTCGCCTTAATATACTAGTATTGTCCAAAATTTCCCGGGAAATCTCATTTCATTTCGCCGTGTGTAAAATGAATATGCGCCCTCTATAATTTCAGATTTCCATGTCGTGCCTGAGATTTACTCGCGACCCCAGGATTACTCCCAAACATAAAATATACATGAATATAAATTACCGAGACATGAAATATAACAACAATTATGCACAGACTGACATAATAAAGATGCTTTAATGAGTTGAAGTTATCCTCCTGAATTTTTAATTCCAAAATTGCCTAGCGTAGACAATTCTCAACTTGAACTCCATATATCTCGAAAAATATAAGCTAATTCTAGTCCAAAGCTACTCAATCAATACTTGAGATCGTTATTTATACTAATCTATTGAAACTGGATAGAAAGAAAGACAAACTAACCTGTATTGCAAGGTATGAGCGGCGGTTTCGGTGGTGACGCACTTAAAAACTTTGGTGGGTACTGGATGTCAACTACCCAAACGTGAAACGAAACCACTAATTAAATTAGAAATATACGAAATGACCGGAAGTGGTCAATTTAACACGCTAATTAATTCGCACACACAATTGAGAGACCAAGTAGGAATAAAAATAATTGCTCAAATATGTGTATAATTAGCTAGCTCAACTATAACCGGGGAAATTGCTGTTAAAGTGCTGAAAACCTCCAAATACTGGGACCATAAAATCATGTTGAGAAAAAAATTATTACACTGAATGAGATTTCATGAATTTAATTTTCAAAAAATGTCTTTTATCTGCGGCCAAGGTTAGAAAATAACAGAAGCACAAAAATGTTGTAAAAGAGTACAATTGAAAAATCGAGCATATCATATGGTATCAAAACAACATTTCTTCAGGCTAGTGTGCTCGAGATTACT